>PQMF01000187.1:0-43621 GCA_003004485.1 Aspergillaceae sp. MA 6039 | reverse complement strand
AAAAAGAAAAAAGAATCAAGGAACAGCGCGCACAACGTCTGTCGTCCCCCTGGCTCCCTTTCTTACCTCGTCTGCCCAATTCGTCTTGTATAGTCCCTCAGATCTTTTCTTGCCAGGATGTCTGCCTCCAATGATGTCTATCAGACTCCTCTCAATTCGCGATACGCGAGTAAGTCTTCCCAATGGTGTTCATGTGAAGAGAGGTCCGTTTTCGTACTAACAGAACTGGGGTAATATAGGTTCGGAGATGAAGTACCTCTTCTCACCTAGGAATCGTTTCTCGACCTGGAGAAGTTTGTGGCTATGGCTCGCGCAGTCGCAGAAAGGTAATCTCTTTTTTTTTTCTTTTTTTGCCCCTCTTTTAATGTTCATTACCCGCGTCCCACGCACGAATGTTTCGTCTGGGGAGACCACAGGTTAATCAAATGGCAGAACTCGGCCTTCCGATTAGCGATGAGGGAATTGAGCAAATGAGAGCTCACCTGACTATCCAGGACGACGAGTTCGCGGTTGCTGCTGAGGAGGAAAAGCGCAGAAGACACGATGTTATGGCCCACGTCCACGCCTTTGGCCAGGTGGCTCCCGCCGCGGCCGGTATCATCCACTGGGGTGCCACTTCGTGCTACTGTACCGATAATGCCGATCTGATCTTCCTCCGTGATGGTCTCGATATCCTGATCCCCAAGCTCGCTGTCGTTATCGACAAATTGGCCGGTTTTGCGAAGGAAAACAAGGACCTGCCCTGTCTAGGTTTCACCCATGGACAGCCTGCGCAGCTCGTGACCGTTGGAAAGCGGACATGTCTGTGGAT
Organism: Aspergillaceae sp. MA 6039; assembly: GCA_003004485.1. NCBI lineage: Eukaryota > Fungi > Ascomycota > Eurotiomycetes > Eurotiales > Aspergillaceae > Aspergillaceae sp. MA 6039. The sequence goes on along the minus strand of PQMF01000187.1, from coordinate 42,810 downwards.
TCAGGATTTGTTGATGGACCTTCGGAATTTGGAGCGGGCACGCCAGGACTTGCGCTTCCGTGGTGTCAAGGGTACTACGGGTACCCAGGCCTCGTTCCTTCAGATCTTCAACGGTGATCACGACAAGGTCGAGCGGTTGGATGAGCTTGTTACCGAGAAGGCTGGCTTCGACTCGGCGTACATCATCTCCGGCCAGACGTATTCGCGGAAGATCGACGTTGATGTAGCCAACGCCCTGGGCTCGTTCGGATCGACCTGCGAGCGTATTGGTATTGATATCCGTCACCTCGCAATGATCAAGGAGCTTGAGGAGCCTTTTGAGAAGGACCAGATTGGAAGCAGTGCTATGGTGTGCTTTCTCATGCTTTTTTTTATTTTATTTTTATTTTTCTGGTGCGCTACAAATACTAACGCTATACTATGCAGGCCTACAAGCGTAACCCAATGCGGTCAGAACGTCTGTGCTCGCTTGGTAGACATCTTCAGAACCTCCCTAAGGATGCTCTGGACACCTACTCGGCACAATGGTTTGAGCGCTCTCTGGTATGAAATCTTGCTGGATCTATGAATCAATTCATATTGACTATTATTAGGACGACAGTGCTATCCGTCGGATCAGCGTTCCGGAGCTCTACCTCTCTGCTGATGCTTGTCTCATTCTTTTGAGTAGGTGGCACGAGCCGTTTGGTATTTATCACACTAATTCCTATTCCCAGACAACATCACCTCTGGATTTGTCGTCTACCCTGAAGTCATTAGACGTCATGTGAATGATGAGCTTCCTTTCATGGCTACGTAAGTTCATACCATTCTCTTACGCTGAACTAAATGCTAACATTTCTATTAGAGAGAACGTAAGGTTTAGAAAGTCTCAATTTGGAGTACAGCACTAACTGATATAGGTCATCATGGCATGTGTGAAGAAGGGCCTGTCTCGGCAAGATGCCCACGAAGAGATCCGTATGTTGCAAATCGCCCGAACGAATGGGACCTCACGCTAATGAGTACAGGTGTTCTCTCCCACCAAGCAGGCGACAACGTCAAGAAGCACGGAAAGGACAACGACTTGCTGGAGCGTATTCGTGACACTCAATTCTTTACCCCTATTCTGGGCGAACTCGACGCCCTTCTTGACCCTAGCACCTTCGTCGGCCGTGCACCCCAACAAGTGGAGAAGTTCACCTCGACCGAGGTCAAGAACGCTCTCAAGCCGTACGAGGCATCTCTGGCAAAGGGCGAGACTTCTACCCTACACGTTTAGTTTGCTCACCCAGGGTTAGATGTCAGCACAGCACGTACGCCTGGAAGGTAGATCAAATATGTTAATCTCACTACGAGGGAAGAGCTCGATCTGAGGAGCAAACGCAAGACCATGCAGGCGCCTTCGTAAGAGGTGCCGAGAACCAAAAAAGGGCATCTTTTTTGTTTATTTGGACCAATAGATACATAGATGGTATTAATTTATGATTGGAATGATCGCATACTCTATGATCTCAGCCTTCTGCATCTCTCACTCAGCTGACTGCCATCCTCAGCTTGATCCAGGAGACACTTCGTTGTGGATTATTTGCGAGGGTTTTCTCCGGCTATCACACTGCTTATGCAAAAATATGCCATAGCAGAAGGGGAATGGCCCTATATAAGAGCCTTCTGCCATCTGCTGTCACGAACCCCTCAGACCATTGAAAATGTCTACAGTGATGACCACTATGGCCGATACCATCCGGAATACTTGGATATGCTCTATCCATTTCAATCCTATGAATTCTCAGCCTCCGACCATATCTCTGCGCCCTACCACAAGCTCCTATACCTGACGTTTGGAGAGCCATCCGACCAAGGCATTAACACTCTCAGACTGGTGTGTCACGCCTCAACAGGCACCGCCCCAGATCTGTTGCTAACAGCAGTGCACGCTGAGGCATCCTCTCGGCAGCGCCTGTCCGACTTTGCAGCAAATGCTCTTCAACCTTTACACAGCAATCTCACCCCGAGGTTGACTAATGCTACACCATCGGAAGATCCACGTTTGTCACCAGTCGGCCGGCATTTTGCACTGAGCACCAAGGATATTTTATCGCTCAGAGACGTCTGTAACAAGGTTATCAATAACAGTCTTTCATTTGAAAACTGGCTTAAGACAGTGTCGGTTTGCCACGAACGACATCGTCACAGCTGTCATAGGTCTCTGCTGCAATCATTCCAGAGGCGCTCGACTTAAGTTACTTCAGACGCGTGGACAACATAGCTTTTAGTGTCCGAAGACGGATCAACACGATGAACCTGGGTTATGTCCGTGATCTTCTGCGCTCCTTTGCGGGTGCTCCTGAATATCCCACGTTCAAACCCATGCACCTTGAACTTCTTGCTGTGTCGAGATTTCGATAGATGGAGTTTCATCACGATTTCATCACGTTAGGAAGACTTCGAGAATTTGATATTCCCATGTACTATATCCCCAACGGGGTATAGTCTGGGCTCATGGCCACATGACCAGTGTATGGGTAAAAGGGAGATCATGGGCTTCCTCAGGAGACCAACAATTAGTCTACAAGTATGTGGAAGTGCCGTGCTTGCATCCCTAAGTCTTTTTGTACTACGTACATTAAATCCCCTTATGGGAGGCATATTTAGTAGTCTGACACATTGACTCTCAGAATACCCCTGATCCACTTCATAGCCCTTTGTCCAATTATATCCACTATGGCCTGATACTAGTTATACACTATTAGTGACCAATATGTCACGTGGGAAAACGAGCTGGGATGTCGATATCCAAACCCGTGTCGATAGTACAAGCAGTAAGTACTCTTTATGATTACGTGGCTGCCACATAAATAGGGTGCTCCGCACCTTCCCAACTACTATCAACCTGACAACTCCTGGCAACTCCCCTGTTCTTCCTACTCCCTGTCCTTCACAACTATCTCCAGATGTATGAGTGCGAGACCTGTACAGCTTCCTTCTGGTACGAAGAAGACTGTTATGACCACATGGATTGCGAGAGACACTGGCCTGAATGTGAGACTTGCACCCGGAAATTCCAAACTCAGCGTGCCTGCGATCAGCACATGAACGCTACAAACCATTGGGCGCAACGTTTTGGATGCGAGACTTGCAGAAAGGCATTTTGGTCCCAGGCTGCAGCGGACCAGCATATGACAGCCATCGGCCATTGGCAGCCCAAAGTTTGCTGTGAAACATGCCCGGAAAAATTCTGCAGTCAGAACGCAGCAGATCAGCATATGGAGGACGAAGGTCACTACAAGAACTACTGCAAAATCTGTGCCCGAAAATTCCAGAATGAGAACAACCTCAACATGGTCAGGCTTCTTTTTGCCCACAACCTCACGTCTACCAGAGTTACATTCTGACGGATTCTGTCTACAGCATCTTCAATCAAATGCCCACCGCGGCACCAATATCCCCTGTCCTTTCTGTAAGGTCGGGTACACATCTGCCACTGGTGTAGCTCACCATCTTGAGCGCGGTGCCTGCCCCAGCGCTCCACAGCTTAATCGCGAAACTATCCTCCGCTTGGTTCGTCAGGTTGATGTAGATGGGGCCATCACCAACAAACAGATTGCGTGGCGTGAGGAAGAGGCCATCCAATATTCTGCCACAGACCGCGCGTTTAATGGCTTTCGTTGGGAGTGTTATTTGTGCCACAGGGAGTTCAAACTGAAAAAAGGACTGGATCAACATCTTAACTCGCCTGCACACCGAGAAAAGGTATATCGCTGCCCAAATGCGAAAAATGTGTGTGGAAAGACATTCACTACATTGGCGGCATTGTTCAACCACTTGGAAAGTGAGTCGTGTGCTTTCATGAGATTCCACAATGTTCACCAGCAGATGAACAAGGTGTTTGCGCAAAGGACCATCGGATATGCACCTTATTGATATGCAAGGAATGAGCCGGAGGTTTTATACTGCAAGAGATATTCTGAGTGTCTGATGTAGAAAGACTGGAATGTTCCATGAAGATGTCCAAGAAGATCCTCCAAAAAGCCGTCATAACTGCCACATCAGCAGCGTACCTGGAAGGGTGTATCTGCATTGACCTTGTTGTTCTGCACGCGTCTTTCCCAGCGTAGGGTGCCATAACATCGACTCTTCTGTACCAGTTGAAGAGGAGCCAATTCCCACCTACAGACCAGAAAAGTTCTATCCAGTCCACATCTGTGAGATACTCAACCACCGATATCAAGTGGTTGGCAAGTTGGGCTATGGATCCAGCGCAACGGTACGGTTATGCCGTGACTTGTTGTAAGGACTCAATTAATCCCCCACTTCATGTTTCTCAAATTTAACAGGAAAAGGGATATAATCTAGCAGCATTAACAAACAATTTTTGAACTACAGGTGAATGGGAGAGCCGCAGTTTCCATCTCCGATTCTAACCTCGACAGTCGGGAAGGAAAGCCAGAAGGTCGACTTTCTACATTCTTAAGGCCAATGTTATGTTGGCTATCAGAAGAAAGGGCCACTGCAAAGGAGCTTCTATTCGATCCTCGGTTAATACATGGTCTCTTCACATAAGAATGACGAGGTATATGTGTAAACAGTCGGCTAGAGCTCAGGGTGATGGGTACCGTGAAAGCCCATATATCATGTATCAAGAAAGTAACTCTATCATATCTTTTAACTATTATTATCCAAAGTGACCGTGTCACAGGGCCTGACTAGTCTCCAAAAGAAGAAACCCCCCGAGGTCAATTTCAGGCTAAAGAGCAGGCCTATTTCTACTTCGAATCAGGATGGGCATATGCTGAAGCGGTGAAACCAGAGAGTGTGTCTCAGGATAGAGATGCAGGAAGAAGATATCAGGCTGTGCTGGCTGGAGGTCATAAGGTTCATTTATTACATGTCCTTGGATAAACGCAAGTAAACGACATATCTAGACGCTGAAGACGCTAACAGGAGATTCAAACCGAGAACACGCCGTTCTAGTGAAAACGAGGGGAAGGAAGTCTGAATGTACTGCCATTGGCCTGCTCTTGCTCTAATGCCGTCACGACAGATAGCTATGTACTTGACCTAAAGAGTAGATAGCCAATTGATAACCTAGAGAGTACATAGAATGTCAGAAAAAAAAAAAAAAAAGAAAGTGTCAAGAAAGGATCATGTTTGTAGATCTGAATTACCATCATTGCCTGCAACAAAGCCACCTTCTCGCCGTAATAAGTCCCATCCCAGCTATCGGCCTGCAATGTGGCATTATACATGCCAAGCACGTCCATGCCTTTGTTTTGCGCCACATGGGTCGTATCGATAGCATATTGCCAGACGGCCGAGAGGTCGTCATTCCCAACGGGCTTCTTCTGGTGCCCGGGGGCTGTAGGTCCTACCCAGAGGAATGGAGCGTTGCGGCCGGTGGTCTTGGTCATGGCTAGCCATTCATCCATGCTGGCTTGCGCGGCTGAGCGGGAATACGAAATTGAGTGTGAAAGACCTTGGATGACAGGGAAGAGTTTCTTTCGACCTGTTGTTGTTCCCTTGGCCAGTAGTCGATGAAACTTTTCGTGGGCATTCTTGGCGATAGGTGAGTCGGTGCTGGATAGAAAAGCATGAGGGATGGCTAAAAGAACAGCAGTGGCCCAATTAGTCTCTTTCTACACTCAAATATGGGTTCGAACAGAATGCCTTACCAGTCGAACACGCATAGGGGCTAGTTGTCGACTCGCTCTGAGGGGGTACTTGATCACTGGCAGTGACCCGCAAAGACCAGCAGGACTTGCTGGTGAACTGGGAGTCACACCGACAAGCGTCGCGGTGTTCCGGACTCATCTCCCAATCCTTCACGGCGCCAAGGGCAAGATTTCCTCGCACCAAGAGATTGAACCCGGCATACACATTAGCCAGTGCGTCATCACCCACAAAAGCAATACCGTCAAACTTCTGCAGGATGTCACAAATCTGAGCGGTGGTGTACCACCGGTAAGAACAACCTGCTTCATTGTTAGTAGATTATTGACAACCACCTTCGCGCTCTTTCAGAATAAACGAGGGATCTTGCCTTGTGAGGTGTACGCGGCATCGAAGCCATGGCGTCCCCCATTGCTCATGGCATGAAGTAACGACACTCGATTGCGGCAGAAAGCACTCTCATCCCCTGCCAGCGGACGGTTATAGAGGGATTGGGAGGAAATCCCACACTCCTGGTGGCCCACATACTGAGCCAGAAGACTGGCCTTGTGTGAGTACCATGTTTTTTTCCCTTTTTTTTATTTTTTATTTTTATTTTTTCCTTGTCACTTCTAAGAGTTGACAACCCCGAGAGAGAGCGCGAGGGAAAAGAACCCACTCACTCGTCAGCCGGACTGGATGCCCCGTCAGATGCCGGGTTGAAAGGAAGGTAGAAGAGATCGCGAATCAGCCAGACGATGTAAAACACGCCCAACACCCACAACGAGGCCATGAGCTTATACGTCGACGACCGCCAGGTGACTCTGCGGATCAACCTGCGGCCGTTGGGGCCTTCAACAGGACCTCTCCGGGGCGAGGGATGAACATGATTAGTATTGTTATGTTGTTGTTGTTGGTGTTGTGGTTGCGAGCTGGAGAAGGGATATGCGGTGGCCTCGTTGAGAGTTGATAATGAGGACAATTGTTCACTGTGAGATGCACGACGACGAGCCATGATTATGTCCAGTAGTTTGTGTTTGTTTTTTCTTTTTTTTTCCTTTATCTTTTTCTTTTTTCTTTTTTTAATTTTCAATTTTTTTTCTCTTCTCCCCTCTTCTCCTTCCCTTCTTTAGGTTGGTAGATAAGATTAAAGTCAAATATCACCGGAGCATGCAGCTAGACTTGAGATGCAGGGGAACCCAAACCACCATGAGTCTAGAGGCCGGAAAAAAAAAAGAAAAAAAACCGGGAAAAAAAAAGGTAGAAAGAGTCTAAGAGGCCAAACTGAAAAAGCAAGTCACGAGGACACACACAAAAAGCGCGAGAGGAAGCGAAAGGCGCGGGAAAAGCACGGGAGCGGAATATGAGGTGTTGTTGTTGTGCGTGTGTGCGCGCGAGCGTGTGGAGGTTACGAGAGTGTGTGCTTTTCCCCTTTTGGGTATTTTTGACACAATGTCGTTTCTTCCCTTTTTCTTTCTTTTCGTGACAGCCGCACAACCGAAACACAACCACGGCCAATGGAGCTGGCTCCAGTGCACAAAGCGTTTCTATACGCGTCTGTGACTGGCCAAGGAGGAATTTTTTGTGTCTCGCTCCGAATTGATTCGTGGGGTTTATCCTTGGGTTGTGGAGGAGGGCACAGCCGAGAACCGCATACTAGTTGCTCGACCGGACTCTGAACCACCATTGCCAGAGTGCTCCGGAGGATACCAAAGTGTGCAGAGACGGGATCAGATATCCCCCGGGAATGGTCTGGTCTGGTATGGCCTGGTACGGCCTACGGGAGTGGATATGGAAGTCCCAGGTACGGAGATGAAGCATTCTATGGACCCGGGCTGGAAGAAAAATGCTCACCACGGACGGACAGACACGATTCGGGATAGATTCGACTCCCGGGAATGGCTTTGGGATGATCGACCGAAACTGATTCAGTCGTCAGAGCATCAGGACATCTCCACCGGCACTGCCCGGGCAGTTCGGGCAGTTCGGGCAGGTCTCTGGGCTCCAATGGAGTAAGCACGGATTATTTGCAGGTCCTACTAGTGCTACAGTAATTACTACTTAAACTACTGGAGACGCCAATACTCTCTCTCTCTCCTCCCTCGATCCGGTATCGCAATCAGACGACATCTGCAGACGAGATGCTATTCCGGCGACGACTGAAAATCGGGCGAAGGGGAGCCAAGGGTCGACGGTGACTCAATGGCGCTGTAATTCGTTGTCCGGTGGCTATTTATGGTGGGGATATTCCGTCGCTGTGGTTGCTTTTTCCCTTACTTTCGAATCTTTTACACGATTTCTTCACCTCATCGTCCCGTTTTCGTTGTGCTTCATGAGAAACCAGCGTCACCTGACCTGGAGACTTCCTACCACGTGATTCCCCCGGTCCTCCGCACTGCTGCTCGTCCTCTTCCCCAGGTGAGCCTTTTAAAAGCTTCTATTTCCCCTTCTTTTCTCGTCTTCTCGTTTTCTTCACTCTGCTCTTCGCATGTCAATGCCTTTTCTGCTACACGGTCCTCACTGACTGTCGTGTCCGTAGTCGCTGTCCGGGGTACGTATTACTCTCCCGCCGTGCCGAAGCCTATCAACCTCGGTAGTGTGGGTGTGACACAAGCTCCGCGATCCTCCTTACCAGCGACTCTCCTGCTCAGCCAACGGTCCAACTTCAGCGTCTCTGGTTGCTTCTACTACCACTGAACATACTTGCTGTGATTCTCCAGGCCGTCCGGCCTGATCTTGCGACACCATGTGGAAGCCGTCGGAGCGTCTGATGGAAACCATCAGGCATTATGCCAGCTTCCCCGCCACCGGTGTCTCGCTGCGGCAGATGGTTCAATTTGGCGATAGACCGTCAACTGGTATGTGGCGATCTCTCTTCTCCTACCGTGCAGCGGGCTGACCGTGACTTTCTTTCCTTTTTGGTCCATAGGCACCCTCTTTCGCGCCTCGCAATTCCTTTCCGAAGAACTCCCCATCCGTCTCGCCCACCGGGTCCAGGATCTCGGACAGCTCCCTGATGGTCTTAGTGAGATGCCTTCGATAAGGAAGGTCCAGGACTGGTATGCTCAGTCGTTTGAGGTATGATCCATCTTTCTTCTTGAACGTGTAGAAGTATAAGGAGAAATGCTTATTGGCTTAAGGAAATCATCACGCTCCGTCGTCCAACCTTAACCCAAGAAGTCAAAGCCCGTCTGCTCCGGCCCGGCCGGCTCAACGGCGGTTCTTCCAGGATCCTTTCCGAAACTACCCAGAATCCCAGCGTCCGCGAAGGACAGTACCGGTCTTCTCCTAACTCCGCTCACCAGTCCGGAAACGGCAAAGCCTCTGCCGCTGCCCGAAGATATTTTGTCCCCTCCGACGACCATGGCGAATGGCCTCCCGAGTTGAACGATTACAATGAACGCTTTGCCAAAACGCTCCAACAGATCAAACGGCGGCACGACAGTGTCGTCACCACCGTCGCCCAGGGTATCCTTGAATGGAAACGGAAACGGCAGCGCCTGCAGATAGACTCCACCGTGCAATCCTTCCTCGATCGGTTCTACATGTCACGAATTGGTATACGAATGTTAATTGGTCAACACATATCCTTGACAGAGCAGACGCATGTCGGCCATCCCAACTACGTCGGTATTATCTGCACCAAGACCAATGTGCGCGAGGTCGCTCTCGAGGCCATTGAGAATGCCCGCTTTGTCTGTGAGGAGTACTACGGTCTGTTTGAAGCTCCCAAGGTGCAGCTCGTTTGCAGAGAGGACCTGAACTTCATGTACGTCCCAGGACACCTGTCGCACATGCTCTTTGAAACCTTGAAGAACTCTCTGCGTGCCGTCGTGGAACAGAAAGGGGCCGATGCAGAAGACAAGTTCCCGATCACCAAAGTCATCATTGCGGAAGGCAAAGAGGACATCACCATCAAGGTGTCCGACGAAGGTGGGGGCATTGCGCGGTCGGCCATCCCACTGGTTTGGACGTATATGTACACCACAGTGGAGGAAACGCCCAACCTGGACCCGGACTTCGACAAGAGCGACTTCAAGGCTCCCATGGCTGGTTTTGGTTATGGTCTGCCCATCAGTCGACTTTACGCTCGGTACTTTGGTGGTGATCTCAAGCTGATCAGTATGGAGGGGTAAGCTTTCCCTTCCCTTCCTTTCTTGTCAACTTGTCAAACTAACATGTGGCAGCTACGGCACTGATGTCTACCTTCACCTGAACCGCCTGTCCTCGAGTTCGGAACCCTTGCAATGACAATTACCAGTCATGAGGGATGGTCGAGTCCGGTTCAACACTTCTCACCGTCTTCACCCCTTCTACACGGAACCGGATCCACTTCCAAATCCATCCCAAGGATTGACGCCGATGAACATACAAGCCGTCCGGGCACGGATGCGCAATCGGGAAGTCCCTGAACGCAAGCAGGTTGGCGATGTCGAAAGTTTGATTAATGCCGAGAAGATCGTCGACATCTGGGAGGATTAGACGAATCTTCCTCCTCTCTTACCACCAGTTTGCTGCGTTTTGTACGCGCACATGCACTTCCACCTGCGAAGCGAGGTATTCCGCAGGTCATGATCTACCTGTTCCAGCCTGTCTCATATACAGGACAGGTCTATCTTAGATCTTCATCTTGATACCCACCCTACCTTATAACCCGTACGAGGGCTTGTACATAGCAGACTCACGGCGTCAACCGTCTCCATTGCCGGAGTGAGTCGTAAAAAATATCGGATCCCTTTTTGTATTCATGTTTATATTCGTGTTGTGTGTTATGCTACGTTTTATTTACGCTTGTGTGTATGTACAGTAAATATGCTTATATTATTGACTTAATTGACGATTCATCCACTCAAGTTGTATGCACTCAAGTTGTGTTCATATTCACAAGACGTAGTAAGGAATAAGATCACCGCCCAGCACCACTCCTCCGCCTCGACGACTGCGAAGGCGACCCAGACGCCACCCTCCCACTACCAACTCGCTGTCCCTGGTAGCTCTGTCCAGGCGTCCGGCTACCCCTCTTCAAAACCCCTACAGGCGACGGCGACGCCGCACCCTGGCCCTGACCCTGCGTCTTTTCCCGACTCTTCTCCTGTCCCTGTCCCTGTCCCTGTCCCCACCCCTCATCCCCCGTCTCATGAACTTCCACCACCGACCGCGGTACCGTAGCATGGGAGCCGGATATCGGGCTGGAGCGGATGAAAACCGTGTACCGATCTGCGCGGATGGCAGCGGCCTCGGCGGGGTCTTCGGGGGCCATGAGTTTGCTCATGAAGCGACGGCGGGCTTGGGGCAGGGTCTATCCCAGTGTCAGTCCGAGAATGCACATTGGGGCTAAGAAGAAGAAGAAGATTAAAGTTAATGATAGGGAAATACCTCATTCATCCCCAACGCCTGCAACATGAGTAATTCGCGATCCAGCAAGACGGACAACGCAGAGTGACGGTCCTCGCGATGTCGAGCGCGCAGTCTGCGCGACGCATCGGGTGCTAGGTGTGTTTGGTGATATGTATAAGTGTAATCCGGTTGAAGTCTAGGCTGTCTTTGCTGCTGCTGCTGCTGCTGTGGTTGCTGTTGTTGTTGCTGCTGCGGCGTTCCCAGAACAACAGGCATCCTGCGCGCCGGATCAGGCCAGGCATTTGGGAAAGCTTGCATCATCATGTGTTCATGCGGTGATGCGAAAGACGCAGCTCCTCTGCCGGCCTGCGGATTCGGATTCGGATTCGGATCGAGATGCATCCCGCCGCCATCGTCGCCATCGTCAAAGTCAAAGTCCCCTGCGTCGGCCTCGTGTGACTGCCACACGTCCAGGTCTTCTATGTAGTCGAGGTAGTTGGCGATGTGTTCTTGTTCGTTGATTACGGGGTCCGGGTCGATTATGATAGGTTGGTTGTGCGGGTGTTGGGGGTGGCCATGGGGGTAATTTGGGCCGTGGCCGCGGCCTCGGCCTCCCCGGTTGGTTGGGTACATGACAGCTTGGTTTGTCTTTGTTCTTCTGTTTGAAGTAGGGGCTTCTAGAGTGGTTGGTTAGATATCTGACTGACTCGGCTGCCGTGGGGGCGGGGCGCACGTACCTCTTATATACTTGGCATATAGGTCACAGTTAAAGCATAACTGTTTAGTAGAACCAAGTCAGGTTATAGAGATATCTTGGAATCGACAAGAACCGATCAAAGCAGTGAGTGCAATCAGGCTGATTGATAGACGCGGGGATCCAGAACGCGCGCCGGAAGTTCCAAAACGGCCAATACACGTCCAACGGACACGGAACTTCCCAGACCGTTTAATTAGACTAGCGAGTTCACTGCATTGAGTGCTTCTAATACTCTCTCGTGCCGGTTGAGATGTTGAAGACGAGCTGAGGTCGAGCGATGTCATTCATGTTCATTGTTCATGTCATGTAATATTGCTGACTCAGGCATCGATGCCCTACAAGGAGTTTATAATAAGATGAAGAACGACAATATGCAATGGATTGTCAATTACGGTGTAGGTCTTCTTTTACTTTGCAGTAATATGCATAGGAAGGCATTCCAAGTCTATGTACCCAGGAGATAAAGTTAATTGCACAGTCCCTGGAGATAGACAAAGATTGGAGGCGACGACAGACACATCGCGAGATACACAACAAAAGGAAATGATAATAAAAGAAAAGGTAAATAATCCAGGAAAAATGGAATGAGGATGAATGAGTGATATGAACAAAGTAGTGACAATGCATCCCCAAGAACCCAACCCAGCCTAACTTCGCAACCAAAAAGCTATACGATGACCAGCAGAACAGATCAATCACGCCAGACGCCAGGGGGAAGAATGATCAATGAATGAACGGTCCTCCAGAGGACCTGGACGGATCCCAGGAAATTAAAAGGAAAAAAGGAAATGCCACCGGACTACTATGCTGCGGCCTTGCAGTCGTGCATGAGAGAATTTTGAGGCCACTCGTAGCCGGCATCAGCCCTATATCCAGTTAGCAAATCTCCTTTCTCCAACCCGATATAAAGCAAAGACATACCAAGTAGTGACATTCATATTCTGGTACGCCACGGGATGCTTCTCGATATACTCGGTGGTCTCATACCCCGGCGGATCACAGGTGATGCTCTCTTCGTCGGGATCCTGGTAAATACGCACATAGTCGAATCGCATAAACCCAGGGAGATACTGTGCAATGATTTCGTCGATCGGCGCAAAGCTGTACGCCATACCCAAGTTCATGACGATGGCCATCGGTTCCTGCGGGATCATGCGCTGTCCGACGTTGCCGTTGGGACCCAGGGCTCGTGAATCCAGTGTCCAGGTCTTGTCCTTGCCCACGTACCAGGTCACATCGCCGGTGTCACCGGGGGTGTACTCGAACGCGTAATGCTGGTACTCGGTGCCGTTGTACCAGTCATTATTGAGGTTGGTTAAACCAGACATGGCTTGTTGCAGCGGTCCTCCGCGGTAGTCGTTGACCTGAGTGATACGGGGGTCGTACACCGCGGTGTAATCTGACGATGTGAGTTGAGGTTGCCAAAGCCAGAGCTGAAATGATGCTTTGCTTACCATAATCCGGCATATACCACACATCAAATGGTGCCATCTGCAAACTTTGCGAGACGGACCCAACGACCTTGCCATCGCCGTTGATGGGCGACACACTGGCTTCAATAACATCGATTTCAGGTGCCCCTCGAGACTTGCCCGGAGTAGGGTGCTCGCCGTCGACACAGGTACACGCCGGCAGCCGCATGCCAGGCAGGAAATTAACACCATCAGTCGAACTCTGGTTCGGCGTGATACCAGCGTCACAGCCGTCATAGTAACTGTACGGCCACATCCCATCGGTCGTGGCACGATACCCAGGTCGACCCAAGTTTCCCATGGCCCAGAAACCAGGCCAGAAACCGGATACCTCGCCGTCTCCGGGGAGGGAGATACTGGCTTCCAAGCGGCCGCCGCGGAAACACATCTTGTTCCATGACTGCACCATGCCGGAACGGTACTTCAGGTCGTGGTTCGTGAAGTTGTCAAAGCGCAGCTCTAGGACACCATCTTTCGTTGTCACGGCATCAGGATCGTACCACTGTTTGGTTGTCAGATTTTGCGCTCGGGCAGTATAAAGATGGGCAACAAACCTCCAGATCCTGCGTGACACCATACCAGAAATCCATACCCTGCAGGTACGGGTCGTCTCCGTCATAAAATGTCCGTCCATCGGTGTTGAACTCATCCGAATACTAGGGCTCTTAGTCTGAGGCCATTCACGTGGATCACCGGTGTTAGTCTGCACTCACCACCAGCTTCCATTCCTTGCCGTCTTCGTTCTTCCTAGTGTGTGCCGACTTGGGTGTATCCGGGTCAATGAGTCCTTGTCGAACGTTGGACAGTAACGGGCGGTCGCCAACATCCAGGCACAATGTGTCCCCAGGGTCACAGAGACCATGTCCATTCTGAGTCTTTACAGCCGTACTGCGGAGAATCAGCACCTGGTCGAAGATGACACACCTTAGGGTTCAAACATACATCACGGGATACGCAATGAACAGCGTCAACAAACCCAGTGTAAACAGCAACAAACCACCAATATTCATAAACCCGCGTCGACTGAAGTAATCGCAACACCTGCGATCCCGTTCCATGGTGTCAGGGTTATGCAGATAGTCATCTTTCTCCACATCCTCGGGGAACAACAACAATCCCTCCGTCGGCATGATATTATACTTCTCCGACACCGTCTGCGTGTTGACATCGGTTTCCTCGCTCCCGGCCTGCGACGGCTCCCGCGAGTCTTCAAACGGACTATACCCGTATCCATATCCATACGCACCCTTCGGGGTCTCGTTGCTGCCCAGCGCCGTACTACTCCAGCTCGTCCGCCGCGACGACAACACAGACATGTCTGGAGAGCGGGCGGGATCCATTTCGTCTCGGGCGCGGTGCGTCCGCGGCGGGATTAGCAATTCTGAGGATTCCTGCGGGTTGGGAGAGGCAATAATGCTCTGGAACGTGCCCGCTGATGACAGTGCTGGCGACGGTAGACCGGGGGTTAGGGCACAGCCGATCATGTGGTCCTGCTGAGGGCCATCTAGCAAGACCGCTCCTGGTGCCACTCCTTCCGGTACCACTGTCGCCCCTGTTGTCGGCATCTCTACCGCTGTTGGTACCGGCGGAGCTGGGGCTGTCGGTGGAGGAGGTGGTGGTGGTGCTAGTGGTGGTGCTGGCGCTGCTTGTTCTGGCACGTCTTGTTCTGGAACATCTTCTGGAACTTCTTTCCCTGCGTCTGATGCGACAGACTCCGTTTCCTGTCCTGCATGATGATCCTGGCCTTCTGGATCTGATTCTGCGAAAGGGTTCTGGCTGCCCGAATTGATACGGATATGGGGTGTGCTCCGGCCTGGTTCTCCTGCTGGTAGGGCGTCGGCCATATTGACGGCTTCTCTATTTTGCACTGCACTGGCAGGCTTCCTTCACGCACCCAAAGGACTGTCCCAAAATTGAATTAATAATTAGTGTCACGGTTTTTCCTTGCTGGCTGGCTGGCTGGTCTGCCGCGTCGTCCCGATCTGTGCTTTGGTTACTACATCCGTCCATCCAGTCAACATGAGTATCGACAGCTGTCACTCACGATATAAGTCCAAGATTACACGCGAGACTTTTTAATTGCTGCTTGGAAATGCCAAATAATGTCTTTTAACGGGGGGGGCGTGGATGAAGCGAGGGATGATTCAAAACAGTACGTGCAAGGCCATTAACCCGGCGCAAAGAGTGGACAGGACAGTCGAGATGTCCCTAATGGAAATGAAACCCGATGTATTCGAGAAAAGAGAAGAGAAGAAAAGAACGAACGAGGGTCGTGAGGGCGAAGGAGCGTCGAGGGTCGAGTGGTTGTTGTTGTCGAGGATGTCGAAATGTCGCCAACAGCCAGGAAGCACGAACAAGAAAGAAAGGAAAGAAAGAAAACAGACGAAAGGAAAAGAGAAAAGAATGACAATAGAGGCAAATAACAGAATCGCGTTAGGGAGGAAAGATAAAAAGAAAAAACAATCGGAATGAGAATGAAGGCAGAATATGCAGAGCACGTCCTGGGCCAAGGGAGGGTCCTGTCAGGGCCTGCAGTTGTACTCCTGCATTATATTCCGCTTGATTAATTGTAATTAACTTGAGAGCCCTTTGGGATTCTGCTTTAATACTCTGTATAATTATCCGTTGAAAGGACCTATCGTGGTGGTCTTCCCCATCTACTCTCCGGAATACAGCATCACCGGCTAACCCTAGAAGCTCACCCAACCTCCGTACAACTCCCACAGACAACACCCCGTTACCGAGTGAACACCTGGAATGGACACCTGGATCCTCGCTGGAATTTGCACCTGCGTTTACTGGGCTCATCGCGAGATTTTACAGACGGGTGTTCACTATTCGCATTCCCGCCTCTGTGCATTCCACGCCCCATTCCACCCCTCACACCGGCTTCGCATATGCATTAGCTATCTGTACACTTTAGTAGTAGAGAGCATGAGAATATCTATTCCATATACATATATAGCTGGTTAGTAACATACACATGCGGCAGTTTCACTTCGTCTAACCGTCAAACAAGCCCCCCTCCCCAAAAATCACATAACCAAAGCCAATTGCTACCCCATCTATCGTACTAAAGTTCATTCCTGCTTGCGCAAATCCTGTATGTCTGTCTGTGTGTACGTACGGAGGGGGTTCTTCAGTGTAGGACAGTAGGACATCCACAGCGGTTGGCATCCCTTGCGTGAACCCACCTTCGATATTCCTGGATTCAGCTTTAGCTCCCTTAAGACAGACTTACACTGAGGAATAAGAGATGTAAAAATGACCTTTCCCTGGCTACTCCTAAACAGAAAGCAGCTGTGGTTTCGCGTGAAGATGTAGGTACATGATAGCGATCTATAGAAATACGTCTTCAATTCAAGAACCACTCCAGTAGCCTGACTATCAGGACTTGTAGTGCGAACTTACTCAATCTCCGTCTTAAACCCGTGAAGCGTTTGGCGCAATAAGGATCATCACAGCACATGCTCTGATAACCGGTGTCTGGATCACGATGATTGTACGCTTTAGTGTCTCCCTATATCACCAACAGAAGTGTAAAGAGAATTCCCATTGTGTCTGATAGTTATCAGTTGGTATTCAGCTTAGTCTAGGGAGAGAGTTCGATTTTAATTTCATGCAAACGATCTGGGGGTAATTGACAGGAGTCGGGAAATATCCATTGGCCCATCTCTAACAGGGGGCATGAATCTCATCATAAACCCGTAGTATGTCATTGACAACCTCTCCACGGCCAGTTGCATTAACTATCCTTGCAATCAGGTAGTGTGTTTCAAAGAAGGGTCGGGTTTGGAAGGGAATATTTGCCATTTTGGGCTGTTAGGGTGACAATGCTGTCCTGTGGAAAGCCCTGTGCATAGAATGGCGGCCTCCTGAATGAATGCCAAAGGTAGTACTGGTTTTCAATCAATGTAAACTGCAGGGAAAGCTTAAAATGACCAGTGTAAGTGTGTACAGCACTCTCTAATATCATCACATTTGGCAGGTCATTGACACTCTCCTGGTTGAAGTTCAAACGCGAGCGAACATCTGAGATGCCAAAAAGGCAACAGGAATTGGCAAACGAAAGTTATGACTGGTCAGCCCTCGTTCGACGCGACTGATCGTTAGCGTGGAAGCCCAGTGGGAAATGGAGGTCCTTCTGCAAAAGGAACGAGCATAGTAAACGTTGTCTTGGATGATGATGATTGGGAGGAAGGAGATAAGGAAGAATCACGAAGTTACCTGAGCTCTCCCTCGGGACAGAGGAACCTGCCTCCGACAGTCTGTAGAGATAAGAGATGGAATAGAGCAACGAATGCTAGATAGATTGATGATTATTAGTAGCAGTAGATGATGATGTAGGAGGTTAAGAGTTCTTTTATGGATGGAAGATCACGTGCTCCCAGCAACCTAGGCCAACCTACGGGCCAACAGTCTCTTACAGTAGTTAATTGCAGAGTGGTAGAGGAATCATTCCAGAGTAGATATAGATTCTTAAAGGACATGGACTAATTCCGGTATTTCAAGCACTGAATGGTCATAATGCCCGCTGCAGAACTATATATATTTGTTTCATGGGTGCATGGTACTTTGTCCGTTGATATATATCAGCTCTCAACAGCCCTCGCCCTCAACCCAACAACCCTCCGCCCTTTTCCATCCAACCCCAAAACATAATATTCTACTCTCGCCCCCCCGATTCCCACCTGATACACCTTAACTTCTTCGCCCGCGGCAGCGACACGAACAGCCTCCCGCACGGAAGCGTATTGACCCCGAGGATCGAATGAGGAATACGGCAGGGCCTCGATGGCACTCGAGAAGTCTGTCCCAGTATGCGAGATTAGGCTGGATAATTGCGCTGTAGCCAGACAGACCGAGTTAGCTTGTTTCCCGTCTGGTATATACAGAGAGGGGGAGGGGGGAATGACATACAAGAATCCGGCCAAGTCCCATCCGCGGCACCATCCCACCTCAAAACCACCGGCTCGAACGGCTCATCCGCGTCGGAGATGTAATATGCGTCGACCGAGGTCAGCGACGCGGGGATCTGCGCGTCCGCATCGAGGGTCTTGGTCTGCGACTGCGATTGCGACTCGGTGTGGGGTTGTTCGGCGTTGAGGTCTGCGTTGGCTTTTTCGAGGAATGAGAGGTAGTTGCTGTCGGACATGGTGGGCGGGGTTATGGTGATAGCCCTGCTATACTTGCTGGTTATTGAAGACGTATTGTGCGTCAATCGGGGAATCTGTATAGGTAGAGATAGAGATAATAGAGGTAGATGTCGCGGGGGGATAGAGGTCCAGGTCCTAATGACGCAATGCAAGCTGCGGGACGATCGCATCAGTAAGAGCAGTTGGAGCAGTTGATTGAATAGATGTGGGAATGGGTTAAAGTAATGACCTGAGAGTATTAACCTCTAGGCCATTGTTGATTACTGTGGCGGGAGAGATTCATATCCTCAGTCCATACAGAGTATTACGGATTGAATATTGTTTGCCTGAAAAACATGGCGCACAGGAGTTTTCTACCCGAACAAGGTCAGTTCTCTTAGCACCCGACAATAAGAACCTCAAGTCCCCGGGACACATTATGTCGATTTTATCGCCAGTGCACCACGCCTGCTCCATCAGCTTCCGGGAGCACGAACTAGGCGGCATAATTGAGGAGAAGTAGGCGTCAATTTACACCAGAGTACAGATCCCTTTGTCGCGACATCCAGGAACTTTGTGTTATCATGGAGTGCCAACCTCGCCAATCAAAAGAAGTAAGATGAAGGTAAAATAGGGTATTAAAGCCGTCCAGTTCCCTTTCTATCGTGTCTCCCTCTCTGTAGATTGGGCCATCATTCCAATTGTGTAGCTCCAAGTCTATTCTCGACCTCTGGGACTCCATATTAAACATGCCAACCCTCACGTCCTGACATTGGCAGTTCAAAGCAGTCCTCCGCGGCCTGTTTTAGACGGATCTTGTAGGCGTCCAGGTAACCTTTTCAATTCTTTGAGGAGCACATCTTGGTTGTCGCGTTTCCGAGCCGAGTCAAAGTCGATTAACATGGCTTCCGAATTGCGAATCGGGAAATTAGATCGATTTGTGTCGCCGTGCTGGACCCCCAAAAAGTACAGCTGAGACAATGTCTGCTGGCAAGACTCAAGATCCTGAGGGCCCGCATGTCGTGCATTGTGATGCGTTCCATCAAGAATCCAATCACCCTGCCGTCTTCAGTTAAGTGACCAAGAAATCGGGGACCAATAGCGTGGCCGTCAATCCGTCGATACGCCGTGGTCTCATTCTCGATATATTGGATCTCCCAGTCAAGCCGGGCCAATTTGGGGGCAACAACAGTGTCGAATACGGGATATTTGCTTTCATAAATGCCCGTCCGTAATCTTTCTCCCACCACAATATCCATGTAGTCAACTTAGGTTCCATGCCATGTGTTCTTAACACCATGAAATGTAATCCAACTTGCACGCGTAAAGTGCGGCTGACCATCCTTTCTATCCCTAGTCACCAGTCCATCATTCTAATCTCCAGTGGGAAAACGGGGAAGGGGAAGCAGAGAGGCCGAAACACATGTCGTCTGGGCTGTACATCCCACGCTCAATGGTGATATGTTTGATGGTCCGGCCGTCAACCAGGAGACGGAGGAAACTTTGGTCACTTTCATCACCTTCTGCCTGAAGCAATTCAACCCTCATTTGGTTTCCCATCATCCTGAGAACAGGCACAATAGCATCAAAGTCAAGTATGTGTAAATCTGAAATGGACTTGTAAATGAACGAAGTCTTGAAGCAATGGAATTTCTGCTCGAGGTTGAACATCACCTGAAAAGCAACATGTTATAGCACACACACAATAAGCTAGCTAGACACTAACACCAGATGACTCACAGCTCCATTGTTGGTGTAACAAGACACTCCGAGAAGCAGCAGTGAACAAGGGCGTACTCACAAGCAGCACAAGCCCAGCGCTCATAAGGAATATTAGGTTGGCTATTACCAAGTTCACCGCTAGGTACAGGCCAGAGTTGTGTTTGGGCTAATGCAGTATGTTTGCACACACGTCTGCTTAACATATGGCAGGGGTGCCATCAAGATGATCGGGTCTGGATCTCGGGAAATCGGGACTGTAATCCAGGAGAGATCCACGCAGAGATTGGCTTGGGGAGTTGAGAAGAGGTGTGTTGAGCGTCATTTTGACGGGTCTTCAATTCTATGAAATTGTACAGGTTGGTGAGTTGCATTTTGGTCGGTGCAAATTCTGATATCCAGACTTATATGATGCCTACGGAATTCCACCTCTATCCCGGGAGTATTACTCCGGACGTACCAAAATGGTAATTAACTCTAGTTCATCGACATCATTGAAGGTATTGATCACTTTTTTATTGAAAAGAAAAGGGTAAAAAAATCTACACATCATCTCCATAAACACCTTAAACAGTAGTAACCAGATCCTTCTTGAGGGTACCCATGAAAGCCCGCTTCTCCTCGGGGGTCTGGAAAACACCGTGGCCGAATTTGGACGAGGTATCGATCCATTTGAGGTCGATCTTCTCGGTGGCTCTCCGGTTGGTCTGGGGGTAAAGAGACTTGCGCAGGGTCATGACACGCTTCTTGACACCGGGGACGGCACCTTTGAGGAGGATGAAGTCGTTCTTGACCTCACCGTAGTGGACGAAGCCACCCAGGCTGGTTTCGTTAGCTTGCATGCAAAGGTTTTTTTTTGTTTTTTGGAGAACTTACGGAGTGATCTGCTTCTTGGAGATGTCGAATTCCGTGGCGGCGTTGCCCTCGTCGTTGCCCTTGCCAATACGGAAAACCTTGTGGTTGCACGAGGTACGGTGGTGGTAACCCATCTGACCGGCACGAGCAACAGTCCACTGGACGTGGTTCGGATGCCAGGCACCGATACAAGCAACCTTACGCAGACCCTTGTGAGTCTTACGGGGCAGCTTGGTAGTACCCCAACGGGCGGTGACACCCTGGAAACCGTGACCCTTGGTAACAGCAATGACGTCGATCATCTCGTCCTTCTCGAAGATGCTGTCGATCTCGATGGGCTTCTCGAACAGGTTGCGAGCGAAGTCGACCTTGTCGCCAACCGAGCCACCGTTGACCTGGACCTCCATCAAGTGCGCCTTCTTCTGCTTGAGCGGCGTCTGGCGGACCTGGGTGTGGGCGAGCACACGCACGACCGTGCAGTATTTCTTGATGCGCTCAAGCTCGCGGGTGATGGCGGCACCGCTGCTCTCGGTGTGCTTCTTGGAGTACTTGGTGAAGGCCTTCTTCTTGCTCTTGTACCAGTTCTTGTAGAACCGGCGCTTGACCTCGTCGCTCAGGTGCTCGGCCCACACAGTGGTGAGCGAGCGGAGACCACGGGGAGTCTCGATGTAGCCGACAACACCGACAGCGACAAGCTATTAATCCAGTTGTCAGTCTCCTCGTCATCTGTATTTGTGTATAGAGAAACATACCGGAGGAGTCTCGATAACGGTAGCAGCCTCGACAATCTCCTTCTTGTGCATCTTGGCACCGGGTCTGTCAAGGTCACGGACGATAGTGGTCATACCGGCCTTGTAGCCCATGGAGGCCGTCAGGTGGACGGGCTTCTTGGGGTCATCCTTGGGGAAGCTGTCGGGGAGCAAATCTCAGCACCGCCATTCTCAAATTTCGGCGCACACACCA
Organism: Aspergillaceae sp. MA 6039; assembly: GCA_003004485.1. NCBI lineage: Eukaryota > Fungi > Ascomycota > Eurotiomycetes > Eurotiales > Aspergillaceae > Aspergillaceae sp. MA 6039. Next base: position 20,944 of record PQMF01000187.1, on the reverse strand, counting down.
AAATGTTAAAGTTGTACTAACCTCTTGACCTTTCCGCGGTGACGGCTGGCACGCTTGCGCGGCAAAAATGCAAGAGAGCCTGTAGTCAGAGATATCAGTATACCATCATCCCACAGTCGACAATCAATCTTCAAAACAGACGAAAAAGAGGGTTCACGAACCGTGCCGAGGCGCTTCGAACTTTCGGTGACTCCTGTTAGAGCAGAAAACACTGGTCAGCAAAATGTTCCTTTTAATTTGGAATCCCAATGGGAAAAGGCAAAGACTTACATCCTGACCCTGTTGTCGTTAGTCGTTGAAGTGGTGAGAGTGTCTGTCTCTGAAATTGGCTCGGGTCATATTATTTTGCACTTGGCGAGTGTGGGCTGAGCTAAGCGAAGTCTTGGCGCAGCCCTGCCCGTTTAGCGATCCACTGACTAATATAATGCCTGAGGCATCACTCGCTATACTACTGCACTACTAGCACTACTAGCAATTCAAAAACATACTGATGTCGTATCATCCCTCAGTAGACACTATGAAACATGCACACTGAAAATGAAGAAATGAAGAAATTGAAGAGTTGAAAAATAAGACAAGACCCTAAGAGGACAGAGGAAAAGCAAACAAGGGGAATTGAAAAACACTCTGAGCAACAATCCACCTCGGCTATGTCGCCAAAAGAATATACCAGAGACATAAAATGGCAAAAAAAAAAAAAAAAAAAGGAAAAGAAAAGAAAAGAAAAAGAAATAATAAAGAATGAAATAGAAAAAGACAAGATTCACACGTAAAACGAATGCAAGAATTCTTTTCTCATACACATTTGTTCAATTCATTCAAAAGTTCCTGCCGTCCAAAAGTCACCAACACCTTATCAATTCCCGCTCCCGCCAACCATGTATATCGAAGAAAAGACAATGAACGTGTATATGACAAATTTGCTTGTTTAAGCTGCAGACTCCTGCTTTGCCTGCGAGGATTGGTTGCCACTACTAACAACGCCATTACCGTTGTTGTTGTTGGCATTGCCAGATGCACTGCCGTGGGGGCTGCCCTTGGCGGCAGTGCTAACCCGCTTTTCATCATCAGCATCGTCATCGTAGTTCTCATCCACATCCATCTTCCGCGCGGCGGGCTCGTGCACCGGGGGTTGCTCTGGACGGGCCGTTTCTTCCTTGACCTGAGCCGACGGCGGGCCGGACTGAGAGCCATTGGAAGGCGGGGCGGAACTTTCAGCCATCGGAGGCAGACTCGAGCCCCCTTGGTGAGGTGGCATATTCTGGATGGATGGGAGCGTCGGAGGGTGGTGGGCCGCCTCGGACGGGTGGTATTCTTCATTCACGCGGCGTTGTTCTTCACGTCTAGCCTCCGAAGAGCTGCGGCGTTGCATCTCCCGAGGGGATGGCATGCGGTTGGGGGGCGTGACACGACGAGATCCCTGTTCGTCAAGACGAGCACGACTCTCCTCGTTGGCAATCTTCTTAATAGGACCGGATTCTGTTTCCCAATCCCTGGCACGCTTCATGGCCGACGCGGGGCGATCTTCGCGCTCGCGGGCAGCCGCCTCTGCAGCAGTAACCGCGGAGGCCGGCGGAGGAGCACCTCCGGCGATACCGGTGCTACCGGGTCCTTGTACCGGCACGCTCGGGCCATGGTGATACTGCTGGTGAGGATAGGTGGAGCCCGGCGAAGAAGGTCGCTCCTCACGGATCGGACGGATCTCTGACGGCGGAGTGAACGGCCGGTGGTGGTAAGGAGGCAGAGGGCCGGCAGAAGACGGTGGTCCACTAGGAGGGCCGCTGAGAGCAGGAGCCGGGGGCAGAGGTCCGCGAGTCGCGGAGCTGAACGGACCAGGGCCGCTGGGAGCTCGTTCGTGCGACGGCGCAGGAGGATTCGCGAGTTGGGGCAAGGTGTGGTAGGCGTTCGGTCCCGCCATGCTGGTCTTAGGGGAACGGACTGCGGTGGGTTGGGCGCGGACGGCCTCAGGGAACACCCTTCCCGGTTCCTGGCGCGGACTTGGTTGCGCCGGGCCACGGACCGCATCGCGATGATCGAAGCCATTGGCTGCCTGAGCCTGCGCCTGGGCTTGAGCTTGAGCTTGCGCCTGCGCTTGAACCTGCGCTTGAGCCTGGGCCTGGGCCTGGGCCTGGGCTTGGGCTTGAGCTTGCGCCTGGGCTACCTGGACTTGAGCCTGAGCTTGAACCTGGGCCTGAGCCTGTGCGTGTGACTGGAGTTCATTGATGCCGCGGTTCCAGTCTGCAATCTGCCTAGGAGGCGCCGGGGGCTGCGGAGGCAGTCCACCAGTTGGTGCTGGTGCACCCCATTGCGGCGCCGGGGGAGCTCCGACGCCAGGAGCCTGATAGGCCTGGGGGTGAACATCTTGAGGCTGAGGAGCTGGGGCTGCACTAGCCTGGGCCGTGCCTGAAAGCTGGCTCTGGAGCAATTGCAATCGTGCTTTAATATGAACGTTGGTCGGGTCGAGATCGGCAGCCCGTCCATAAGCGTCCAGGGCATCGGCGATTTGGTTGTTGCAAGATTCATACTGCATAAGATGTTAATCCTGTATGACCGACCTTTTTGTTTGTTTGTTTGGAAAAGACTTGACGTACCAAAGTTCCAAGGTCATACCACACTTCCGATATGTACGGGTTCAAGCGGATGGCACGAGAGTAGGCGTCCAGCGCGTCGCGATACTGATTGATCTGGTAGTACAACACACCGATGGAGCACCAGAAAGTCGGGTTGCGTCCATCACGGTAGACCGCCTGTTGGTAAGCTTCATAGGCCTTGGGGTATTTGGCTTGTGACATGTAACAGCGACCAAGCAGATACCAACTTTGCGCATCGTTATTGTCTGGAATCGTCAGTATCTGATGGGACGTGTGATTATGGCGTGTGATCATGACTCACCTGCGCTAACGGATTTTTCGAGATACTCGATAGCCTTTTCTTGGCTGGCATAGTTGTTGCTCTGCTGGTGGTACAACCAACCAAGTTGCTGCAAGACTTTCGCGTGGTTGGGGTCGCGGTCCAAGACTCGTCTGTAAGCTGCCTGCGCAGATTCGAACTAGGCGGTCGTCAGTATCGCACTTGGTATAATACACGAGGGAGAATTCAAGTCTTACATCCTTTTGCTGTTCATGGACGTGGCCAATCTGGAACCAGATGTCTTCCTCGGTGAGGGGACGAGGAGGATCGTTGACGATGTATTTGAAGCACTGGAAAAGTATTAGTCAAGTAACCAAAGCGGAGTTCATCAGGATTTTGACATACCTCCAGACTCTGGTTGAACTTCTGCTGTTGCTTATAGATTATACCCAAGCGGAAGTAGATTTCATTGGCCTTCTCGAAGTCGGGCGCCATTCGCATGACCTGGGAGAAAGCTTCTTCTGCGTGGTCGAGGGACCCGTAACGGTCGTAGAGGATACCGATTCCATACCACAATTTCGGCTCCTGCAAACACGGTCGCTATTAGCACAATGCACAGACAATGCGAGTCAGATTGAAAAGAAACACTAACCTTAGGGTCGCGAAGGTGATACAAGGCCTGCTGGTACGAAGTGTAGGCTTCTTGCAGGTTATCCATCATCAGATGGCAATGGCCTGAGGTGAGTTATGGTTAGTTCATTCTCGATTTATCTGAATTGAACCACGGGGGAAGACGGCCATACCCAAGCTACCCCAAGTCTCCCCACTAGTGGGATCCAATTTCAAGATGTTCTGAAGGTATTCAATGGCCTTTGGAAATTGTTCTTTGGTTCGGAGGATACACGATATGGCGTTCATGGCGGGGATGGACCATTGGTTGTGTCGCAAGGCTTGTTCATAGGCATTCATGGCGCCTTCTAGGTCGCCCATCATTTCGGTCAAACTACCTATAGGGACGCGTTAACACATTGGCCTTATAGGCAAGCATGAGGAGACCTGGAAAGTCATACCGATTTGGAGCCAGACCTGCTCATTGAGAGCGGCGATTTTTTGCGCAGTGCTCAGCGGCGGACCCTTTTGGGCTTGAGACTGCAATTGAATATGGCCATTGACGGGAGCATGAGCAGCGAGATGAGCATGATGAGGGGTGACGCCCCCGGTAGGAGACGGCTGCGTGTGCGCCATAACGGTTGTTCGAAAAGATGGAATGTGAATGTGAAAGAAGCGAGAAGAGGCCGAAAACTATTTGCGCTCCTCAGGGATCTCGCGACACAGTGAAGTAGCCCAATGCGCGTGTTACCATGCAGTCGCACAAACCAGCAGTTTGCAGAAAGTGGTAGTGATGATGGTGGTGATGCTATGGGAGAGAGAACCGGGTTCCGTGTCGGTGTACGGGAGGGAGGCAGAGGATGTCACCCCGTTGTCGACTGACGACGCGGGTTGAGATCAAATGAAACAGAAGCAAGAGATTCCTGACCCCAAACTACGCGTGAGGCCTAGAAAGGATCAAGAAGAGAATCAAAAGATCAAAAAGAGCAAAGTGCGACAGTGACAGGGCAAGATAGACGGATGGAGGTGTCGCACTCCACAGGAAGCGCCGGGGCGGTTACCGGATGAAGGGCAGCTCTGTCCGGGAAGTAAAGACAATGAGAAGCGAACAAACAAAAAAAGGGAAGAAAGAGAACGGGCAAACAGAAGGGATTAAGGGATTACAAAGGACAGAAAGGATGTTTGGTACGTGGTGGGCAGGAGGTGGTAGGCAGGCAGGGGGAAGAGGGACAAGGAAGAGGAAGAGGAAGAAACGAAGCAGAATGGGTGACAGGAGCTCAAGAGAGAGAAGGAAGAAGGAAGAAGAAAGAAAGGGTCGAGGGGCTGCCACCGAGACTGAGCCCGAGCAGTGATTCGTGCCAAGCCGCGCTAGTGGTTGTGCAGCTCTCGAGCAGTCAGCGAAATGCAAAAAAAGCGAAAGGCACGGAAGCCACTGGGATGACGGTCGCCCGGACGCCATGCCAGCCGCTAGCCCGCATGGAGTTAGTGCCGGTGGGGCCCGATCTGGAGGCGCGTCTGCGGGTATTTACAGTCAATATTTTCCGGCGCCGGGTTTAGGTCGGCCTTGGTGACATAACCGCGACGTGCCCCTAGTTACTAATAGTTAACACCCCTATACTCCGGAGAATCCGTCTTCCAGATACTATCGGATTTATTCTATTATTCTATTATTCTCATGCCTTTCAGTATACCCCATAGTACTCTGACATACTCAGATATTCTTACCGAGTAAGGCTACAGAACACTAGCGCGGCAAACGGGTCGAGCCATCAAAGGTTGATTCAAGCGCCGCAGAACCCCGTAGCACCGCACTAGTACGGTGTACATATGTAATCAAACTTGAAAAGAAAGAAAGAAAGAAAAAGAAAAAGAGGGGGGGATGAACCCCCGTCGGCCAGGACAGCTGCAGGTGGGCCCTGGGTCTCCTCCTCCCCGTGCCAAAAAAACCCAAAAATTTCCCCACTCGGGAGGTGACGCCGGTAAGTCATTGGGCGGCAAGGCACTGCAGCCGGCTGTCTTAGGTAAGTCAGTTACGGGTGGGTCCACCAAGCAAGAGCCAGTCAGAGGCGCATCCACCATGCCATATGGGGTATGTGGTTCTTATTTTATTTGCTTTTTCTTCATCATCCCAGAGTTGGGCATGAGATGAGACTCCACTCGGACCACCTGCAATGTTGCACTTGGTTTAAAATAGGGGGGTTATTTCTTTTTCTTTCTTATTCCTTTTTTTGCTGTGTTCTGTATTTTATTTTAATATATTTTATTATAATTCCCTCCCGCTATCCCTGCCTAACACAACTGTCTGCTGTACGGAATACACCTACGCTGTACTCAGTCAATCTATGCAGATCAATAACCACGATGATGATAATAATTAAAAGTAAAAGAAAGAAACTCTACATAATAAGTACCATGTCGATCGATGCAACTCCATACCCCGACCAAGTCACCAAAAATTGCGTCTTGCCCCCTTCCGTCATGGGCCCCTGGCTTAGCTAAACTGCACCAGCCACACCTGCTCTAACGGATTCCAGTTGTTCGTGTGGGGCGCTCCCGCCGCTGATCCGTCGTCGGCTCTTCGAGCGATAAATGTGATGATGATCTTGATACATCACTGCAAGCTAGCCCCAAGTGGGGCTGATTACATATGCACTCCGTGCGCACGCTATTCCGGACTAGACTGCTTTTTTCAATACCGAATACGGGAGGTAGCTGCAATTTTCATTCCAAGTTCATAGCTATTCTTATTATTAGCCTATACCCTACAAGTCCAGAGTACAGTCTCCGCTCCTGTCCTTTTCACCTGTCATGGCCATCTGACGTACTCCGTACATACATACCGACAGCTGCCACCGGCTATCCTGCATTCCTGGCTCTATACCATCCTGGTTCATATTATCGTGAAAACATCCGCCTGTACTATTCCGATCTAGACTAGAGTGCGTCCTCTGGAGTGCTTCGTACATCAAGACACTAAAGTAGCACACCAGCCAGAGTCGCCAATAAGCTTTATTAGACACTGGTCTTCCTAGGCACGGAGGACAGGGTAATACTCAACACATGTGCATGCATATGCATGCAGATAGGTACATATCCCAGATGAATCAGTAATCGATAAGCCATCGCATTCTGTATGGAGTACAGACTATCCCACACACATGTACGGAATCGTGGGAGTCCCCAAGTCGATTATTTGCTGACGTCGGCCGACCATACGGAGTACATAGCCGGATAGACACCATTACACAGATGGATATTCAGCACTGGAAATCGATCCTATTGGCATGTTGCACTGCATGCTGACAGCTGTCGGTATCTGCCTTTATTTATTTTTATTTTTATTTTTATTTTTATTTTTATATACTATTATTACTATTATCACTGTCACGAACTCCTGACTACGGAGTATCATCGACGTACCGTCCCTAGCCTCTGGTCCAGCCTTGGTAACTTCAATGCGGATCATCCATCCATCCACATACTCGCGTATCTACCGTGAATCATCCGAATGGTTGGATTTTTAAGTTTGGCCGCGTTATCCTGGTCGATCACGTGACATTGGGCTGGCTTGAGCCTCATCCTGTTTCCGAAGATGCTGCGCTAGAGGTATCGATTGGAATATATATGGTCGTTTTTCCAAATGCGTGTTTAAGCGATAGTGTCCAATTTATCCTAGCCTTCAAAAGCAACTCCCCGGATGTGACGGGTCACTGTTTGAAGCCGGAGCAGATATATATTACTGACGAACAGGATGATCCATGTAGGATAGATATATCTTGACCATGATATATCATTCCAAGTGAACCTCCCATCCTTGTATCTGTATCCGTCGGATCACTAGTCTGTTATCGTTGAGCAGTAGTTCTTAGCTGTTTTTGTCCATCAAGCCACCGTTTCTTGCTATCCTATATTTCGTCTACAGCCATGTCGACCCGCTAGTACTGATCTATTTCCCCATTGTCACTAGAAGCAAGAAATACTGCCTGTCAGGATCTACCAACCAACGCGTTGAAGAGCTGCGCACCATGTCGAGCCATGGCACTCAATCTTCGTCTTTTCGTCTTTTCGTCTTCATCTTCATGCTCGAAAAAATAGCTCAACAACTACCTCGACTGGATTTTCTGATGTGATAAAACTGCACCTTCAAATGCTAATGCAAGGAAAGTGTTGGAATTGCTTTCTGATGCTGCTCCAGGTACGCCATATAGTGGCCAAATTAGATGAGGCAGTATGATTCCTCCCCAACGTATTTGCAATAACTATTTCAGAAACTTTGGCCTCTCTTGCTGAGAGAAATGATGACATGACAATTCTGGGTTGAAATGTGCCCATATTATTAGATATTTTTCAAAAAGAGATTCTTTATTTTTTCCTTGCTTTCTCCCCCCCTTTTTTAACCCCCCCTCTTCTTTCCCCCTCCGCCAGGAAAATGCGCATAGTTCAACGCTTAGCCCTGACACGATCCCATAGCACTTGTAGCGATGCTTGCGACTGAGACAGTCGCATGACCGACTGTCTCGGGCCAAGAGCCCTGCCGAATGCGACTTAACCCCTTAGCTAATGCCGAGATCTCAGCCCTGGCGCCCAGTGACATGCGTCTGACAAGGCAAGTTACGCGATTGGCGCCAAGCCTTGCCAACCGTTTCCGGACGGGACTATAGCCAATAAGAGCCGCGTTGGTAGCCAGGAAACCCCCGCAGAAGGCTTGGCGGCTTGGCAGAGAAGCCCTTCCTTTTTGGGAACGGACAACAGAAGAGGATATCCACGCTCCTATAGCAGAACATGGAAGTACATACGCCACAGATGGCCGCAATTGTATGTCCAAAGATGATCAGTACCCAGGACACCTGCCACTGCTTGTTTCTCTCATCGTGCAATCATCGAAACGCCGCCCATGGATGCAGACGACGTCCGCCAAGGCCTCGGCAGCTGGGCGTCTTGGCAGCAGCCCCAAACTCTCCGCTCCGTTGATTCTTTTGTCTTATATTCCCGCCGTCGCCGCTGCTGCGGACCCTCTTCCTCTTCCTCTCCATCCTCTGCTCTCCTCTGCTGCCTCTCCGGCTTCATATCGTCTGTATACTTCCCCATCACGCCCCTTGCGCTCGAAATCATGCGGTGAAATCTTGTCTATCTGATCCTGGTCGCTCCGTCTGCGTTGCCTGTATCACCTCTTGTGTCCCCCTCCTCGTCATTCCGGAGTGCTTGCCCGGTCTCTCGCTCCTGCTGCTTGTCATTCCTTCACCCGGGACTTTCTGCGGTCGTCTGCCCTTTCCAGTACCGCGTACTATTCTATCTATTCATATTTAGAACATTCTTCCGCCTTTGCCCATTAAATCCCTTGCTTCGCACAATGCGACAGCACCAGGAGCAGCCGGAGATGGTCCATTCTCCTGCCTACTACGAGGACGGTGGTCAGCATCGTCTCATGACGGGCTTTCTCCACGATTCTTCTTCTTCCTCCTCCTCCTCCCCCTCCGCTTCGACGACGACGCCGGTACCAACAAGATCAACAACCCCTCCTCTCTCTCCTCCTGCAGCCGCTCGTTTACCCGAAGTCTCCTCCGGTCACCGTCACAGCCATTCCAACCAGTCCCGGTATCAACCCCGACACCATCATCATAATCACCGTCCGCTGTCCGGGGTGTCCATGGGTTCAGGTCCTGAGCCTCCCCCGCCGGTGTCATTGGCGGAGAACGATTCGATAATCACTCGGGGATCGAACGGAACGAGTCGCACCTCACGTAAAAAGCGTGTCCGGGGGAGTCTGTCGGAACATTCTTCGTATATGTCGGGGGAGCAGCAGCGCCATCACCGGCCCCAGAGTGCATCGCGAACGCCCAAACAGACCCTGTATGAAGAGGCGCCGGTGCCTGATGATAATCAGGATGCGCTAGTGATGCTAGTAAGTTCCTGCGATAGAAGACAGGTGGAACCAAGGACAAAAGAGGACAACCAAGCTAATGCTGAAGGGTTCCAATAACAGTTCCGTCTCACCGTCCCCGTGCCGACCTTCGCCTTCTGCGCCTCCCTATACACCATCTTTGCCCTGCTTTTCGCTCTCCTCGTCTCCCCTCTTCGTCTCTGTCCCCTAACGTCCTATTTCAAAAGAACATCCTTCCGTACCCAGCTCTGCGACCTGCTGGTCCCAGCCCTTCACGTCCACGAACGTCTCATCGGTCTGACCCAAGCCCACCACCGGCACCGGCGGTCATCAGCCAGCCAATGGATTTATGAGGATGACGATGACGCCGTCGACCACGACCCAGATGTATCAACGCACCAGCACCAGCACCCCGTGGTGGACCCCAGCGAGGGCTTCTCGGTAGTCGGGTTGATACTCGTGCTGCTTCTGTCGCCATTCCTGTCCCTCGCGTTGCTGCTGGTTGCCTGGACCGCGGCATTTTTCTGGGTGTTTGCGCTACTGTTAGGGAATCCGGACGGCACGGAACGAAGGGATGATGGTCGTGCTGCGGTATTGGGTGTTTGTCGGTGGTGGCAAAGGTGGCTTGGGAAGGCCAGGAGATCTTGCTAATTTTTCTAAAATTTTTCTTTTCCAACCCCATAGGTTATTTATGGGTGCATATTGTTTCGGCATGATACCAACGTTGAGATGTGGGATGACTTACCGCCTTGGAGTCTGGATGTTGGCGTTTTTTTTACGTGTATTATTTATGTGATGCTAATTTGCGATTGTGGAACTGATACCCGAGTTTGGTTTCTGGTGGTATCTACAAGTAGTATATTGCCATAGAGGACCTAGCGACAGAAGATTGCCAGCGTTGTCACATGACCTGATTCTATGATTCTTTCTGTGCTTAATCCTTCGCTTCTTCTCATTGTCTTCAAGGAAGACCGCTTAGCATCCACCCCACTGACCTTTTCTAACGCTATACAGGATTCCAAGCCTTATGAAGGTAGTTCCCCTACCTTGTGGACTATCAACAACTCCGCGAGACCCATCTTTTCATATGTGACAGCGAAGACTAGAAGACATCCCTAATGAACCCAGTCGTCCTAGCGAGTACGTGGTGATAAGAGTGGCAGGCTAGCACTGCAGCAGAAATGTCCTTTCAGAGCCCTCCACACGACGAGATTTGGGGATAATCACAGATCAGCCTGCTAGTCCTGCCAATCTTGAAGGCCCTAATCCTCCGAGTACCCTGGGTGACAGCAACCACCCTGGGATCCCACCCCCAAAGCCATGCAAGTCGCTTGAAATGTGCTGGCTTGGTTGTCGCTAACTGGCTGAAGGGTCTAAAAGTCATGATACACCACTAGAATGGCGCGCGCCCTTGTAAAAGCATGAAGTAAATACCAGTCCAGCGTCAGGGTTGAAGATCGATATCCCGTCTCTGCCGTGTTCAAAAGCAGCTTTGCGCCCATGGCCATAGCCTGGAAGCTCGTCCCGGGGGTAAAATAAATCAACATGGAGATTTTGGTGCAGATTTCGACAGTTCACCGGATCTATTCTCGTGGGAAGAGTAGTTGAAGCTGGTAATGCCGCGAATATTGTGTTCAGGTCTATTGTCCGTACGAGCCCTAGACCAGATATAATGAGGCAGGCGGAATGAGCTGGAATCCTTCAGGAAGGAAGTCGAGGCGGTATTCATCAGAAAAGAATCGCTTTTTATGTCTCAAGATGTCTATCTACATCATCATCATCATCAGGGCATGCCCAATCGATCAACAACAAACCAAACAATCTAATTGTTCCTCATCGAAACCAAACCCTAACCCAACAGGATCAAAGAAAGTAGATGATTGATTACCTTCTCCCCCGTCCCGTTCCCCGTCCCATTCCCCGTCCCATTCCCCGTGCCATCCCCCGTCCACCTCCTCCTCGTCCACCTCCCCGACCCCGTCCATGCTGCGGCCTCTTGAATCCACCCCCATTGCCCCTCTTCTGCACCCGACCACCGCCAATACTCGGCCCATGAGACTTGGTCTCTCCGAGGCCCCGTCGTCCACCACGACCGCCACCGGCCTTAGCAGTCTTAAATTCGTTCTTCAGATCATCCCCGTCATCATCATCGATGTCCATTCCATCACCGCCGTTCCGGGATTTCCTAGATTGTCCCTGCGACATCTTGACTTTTCCTCTTTGGCCGCGCCGCACGGCGTCGGGGCCTGAGACTGCGGCTAGGTAGGCGTTTACACCACCCGCGCCGCTGCCATCGGCGTCCTTATCCCCTTTGACATCGTCGTCGTCGTCATCGCCGAATATTAAACGCCCATCGGGATCGACCTTGGCGTTGCGCTGCTTGCGCTTCGCGCCGGGCCCGGTGTTGAGGAAGCGCACGCTGGGCTTTGTTGTGGAAATATTGGCGAGGGCGTTGGGGCCGAGGAGGTCCAGGGGGTTATCTTCCGGTGAGCCTTCGCGGATGTATTGCTCACTTTGCTTGTTGTTCTTTTTGTTGTTCTTTTTACTGGAGTTTTTGTGGTGTGCGTGAAGGGTTCCTTGGTCGTCGACTTCAATTTCGCTGGCTGAATCGTCCGAATCCAGGTCTGAGCCAGAGAGATCCGAGTCGTCGTTGTCGTCGAGGGCTTTGTCGAAGGATTTGGCACTATCGCCTGCGGCACCCTTGTTGGCGGTGTCATCATCGTCCTCGCCCTCTTCACCAGCCTTCTTCTTCTTCTTACTCCGCTCGCGCTGTTTCCGGATGTTCACAACCAACTTTCGATCCGCTTCGCCAACCAGGCTCTCGACGAGCGCGCGCCGAAACGCCGAATCAAGCGGTCCAGGATACCCTTGACCTTACTTCGCAAGCGACCCTTGTGCTCCTTGTTCCACGCCATGAGGTTCGGGATCAGAGAGTCGAGCCGCGACCGGAGCACGTCATCCGGCAAGACGACCACGGCCACCTTGACGAAGCCCAGCACGGAGCGGACGATCTCGCGGTTGTTGCTGGTCAGGAACAGCTCGACAGTCTGCACGAGGTCAGCCCGCACAGACGGCGGCAGCTGCGTGTGGAAGTCGAAGAATAGCCGCGACAGCGCCGTCACCGACGCGGCTACCATGTGCGGCGAGCTCCCTGCCAACCCGGCCGAGACCATCGTGAAGAACTCCTCGATCGTGGCGGCAGCGTCGGGCGCGTCGTCGGGCATGTGCGGAACCAGAGCGTTGCGGATCTTGGTGTCAGCAGGGTTGCGTTCCGGGTCGATCGTGCGCTTGGCTAGGTGTACCAGTAAGTCGAAGGACGCTGTGCGCGCCTTCTCGTTGCTCTCCTTGCATCCTAGAACCACCTCTGACAGCACAGACGGGATGAAATGCAGATCAGAGCTGGGGAGGTACGTGACCAGCTCGTGGATAGCGAGCATGCGATCGCGCCGCGCGGATGGGGGTGTCTTATCCGCCGTAGTCAGAATGAGCGTCTGCAGTTCGGGGCTGCGCTCTTGCAACGCCGCCGCGCCCGACTCCGTCGTCGCCAGACGCGGGATCAACTTGTATGCCTTTTTGATGAGTTGCTGGTCGCCGGCTTGGCCGTTCAGGATCGCTGCGGCCATGGCGAAGAGATTGGTGAAGCTTGTGCGGGGCAGGTAGATTGACATTGCGATGACGAGGTCGATTAGGGTATGCGAGGTTGGTGGCATCTTGTCGCCTCCGCTGCTTTGTTGCTTGCCTTGTTTGGCTGCTTCTTCTTGTTCCGAGACTACGGACGATTCGAGCATCGAGGAGACTCGAGTAAATGTATCATTGAGTTCCTGTAGTTGTTAGCCGTTAGACAAATGCTAGATATACAACAATTAAACACATGGGAGACTACCTTCTCAGGAGTAATACTCAAATAAGCATTGATACATTGCAGGATATACCCTCGATAGTGCGGAAGAGTCTGACTGTAGACGTTGAACAAAACAGCCAGCAGGTTACTCGCAAACCCACTCAGATGCTGGATATTCTTCCCGGCAGCCTCCTTCGTGGTCCTCCTCTGCAGGACCAAATCATCCCCGTCCGTCTCCAGAGACAGCACGGCCTGGTTGGATTCCACCAGCGTCTGCAACGCCCGACAGATATCCACTCGCAGGTCAGCCTGCCGGTAGAGAATGTTGGAGAGCAATTCGGCGAAGCCCTGATCGACCGATTCCACCAGGTCCAGCGGCAGTTCACAGTACCCCGGCAGCGTGGCCCAGGTTTGCTGCACGAGAGTCTCGAAGATCTTGCTCTCGACCGTCTTCTCCGCGGCCCCGAAGTCCATGTACTTCTGGTACAGTACCTCGCTGAGCGGGACCAGTTCAGAGCGGAAGTGCGCCAGGTGCGTGTTGGTGACGTGGTCGCGCATGATGGGCAGGAACCACACGCGGCCGGGCTGGCCGGGTTTCTGCTCCATGATGTTGAGCGGCAGGATCTCCAGAACGGCGGCGGGACCCATGGCTTCGATGGCGCTGCCCAGGACTTCGTCGGCTTCCTTCTTACCCTGGAAGGCGTCATTGCTGCGCAGATCGCCAATGGTCTTCACGATGTCGATCAGGAACGGGGTCGAGCGCCACTTGAAGCTGTCGAACATGGCCGAGCACACGCGGAAGACTTCGGCCCAGGCGACCTGGTATTTGACCGAGAGCAGATCCGTCGCTGCCTTGGCCAGTCGCTCCAGGGTCTTCTCATCGTACACGGACGGTTCAACGATCACACTGTTCGGGACGCAATTGGCCAGGAACGAAATCAAACACTCGGATGCCGAAATGCGGATGTTGCTCGACGGCGACGCCAGGAAGCTCGAAATCAAATCGAACAACTCGGGCAACTTGGCAAAAGTATCGTCGGGGTTGATCTGCGCAGCGACGTCGTACCCGCGTGACAGCACGGCAATCCACGGCGGCAGCAGCTGCGAGTCATTCTGCGCAGGCTTCAATTCCGAAATGGCATCCAACAGCCGTGGCAGCTTCGACGACGAAAATTCATCGGCCATGCTGGCGAAGATCACCTCGAACACCTCGAATGCGCCCATGGTAATGAACTCGTTGCTGGACCGCGACGCCTGCATCAACAGCTCACATAGCGGCTCGATCTTCTTACTGGGCCAGCCGCCAGACGCCGTCGCAACGGTCTTGACCAGCTGCAGCGAGTGGATGACCAGCGGATCGTGGTTCTCGCGGTTCGCACCACCACTTTTCCTCTGTTTTGAGACGGCGGCAATGGCATCGCTCAGCGTCCGCAGGGACGACTCCGCGCACATATCAGCAGCCGGGTGGTCGAGCGATGGGCTGGGCGGGGGATTCTGCAGCACTTTCACCAGAGCATCCTGGGCCCTCTTGCGCACCTTGGGCCGATGATCCACGGCCAAACTCAACAACCCGGCCGTCGCGCGGCGCGGACCAACCTGGGTATGCGGCAGATTCCACGACGCAGCATCCTGGCCGATCAGGAGCGACTCGAGACAGCCGATGGAGGGTCTGAGGAGCGGTGCTTCGACTTCGGGGAGGGACAGCGCCGGCGCGAGACTGGTGAGGATCTGGGAGAATTTGGAGCGGAGGATTGAGGGGGGTGCGTAGGCGCTTGTGATGTCGAGGAGGTAGACCACGGAGGTTGCCAGGTCCTTGTTGACGATGCCCTCTGCCGCGGATAGTGATTGCGAGAGGAGGGCCAGCAGCGCGGCGAAGTAGGCTGTCGGCGAGAAGTCTGCTTTTTGGTCGCGCAGGGTATCTTCGACTGCAGAGAGGACGACAGCCGTCTTGTCATATCAGTCTCATGTCCTCGTCCTCGTCCTCGTCCTCGTCCTTGTTCCGGGGCAACTTACATGGTGCTGGTTCTGCAGCTTGGGTGACTTGATCTTCTCAAGCTTCTCCGCCAGGGACGCCATGATAGAGGCAATTACCAGCCGGCCAAGAGAAGTCGTATACAAGAAGTCTAAATAGAGGAAGGGGGTATAAAGAAAAGATGAAGTTGAAGTTGAGGAATTGAAAGAAAAGAATCGGCGGAGACTTTTTTTTTTTTTGAGCCGCATTTCTTGGCGCTGCTATCGATAGCCTACAGAGTACAGAGTACAGACAATGCAGTACAGGAAAGAAGAAAGGATAGAAAGAAGGGAAAAAAGAAAAGAAGAGACTGATCATGGTATCGCATATGCATAGTAGTCGAATCGCCCAAGCTAGGCTAGGTTTCGCAGGCATAACATCGTCACAATCCTCCACTGAGCCCATATCAGAAAAGAATCTCCCCACTATGCTCGACCTCAAAGCCATGTTTTTGCAGATTGGTACCCCGTTTCCGGTCGCCTCTCTGGCGCTCAAGATCCTCCTTCTTCTTCAGCTCGAAGACCTCCGGCAACGGCGCTTGTTGGATATGCGAGGGCATGTCGTCTTCGCGGTCGAGGTCCTGATCAGCCAGTATTGATCAGTCAGGAAATCAAGAGACAGGGATAAGAAAGACGTACAATCTCCCCGAGAAGGAGGACATTCTCGCCGCGAACCAGGAAAACCCCCCGTGGGATATCGGCGTATAAGTTCCCGGCGTAGAGTCGTTCAACGGTATCTTGCAAGACGAGATTTGCTTTCCACCAGTTAGACCAGACCAATTCTCCAAGGCCAAGATAGTCTGCAGCAAGCGATATAGCATACCAAACTGATCCCAACTCCTCAATACCCCCACCAACTTCCTTCCATCGCGAAGAACCAGAACGAGTTTTTCTATCCCGTCAGCAGCCATCCACCCCAATCCCACTACCAGGAGCAAGCTTACTATCCGTCAAATCTAACAACTGCGCGGCTGTCGTAAACATCTGCGGTGGTAATTGTGGCGGCCCATGTTCCATCAGCTGTTTCGGTCCGAGATTCTGCTGTTGCTGCTGCGAGGGTTGTGCTGGTTGCGGCTGCGGTGTCTGCGCGGGACCTGGAGAGGCCCCTGGAGGTGGGTCATGGAGGGAGAGGCGTTCCATTTGTAAAGCGAGGCGTTGTTCTTGTTGGGCCTGAGTATACGCGAGTGCACTCTATCGAGTCGTTCGGACTGAAGAGTGTACTCCGGTAGTGTAGTACAGTGCAGTGGTGTAGGCGTGCGGCGGGACCACGTGGGGTTGTACTCTGTAAGTAAAGACGAGTCGGACAATCCAAGTTTGAGAACAAAAGAAGTCGTCAGGTCAATAATGTCAAGTAATCTGGCGAGTATAGCGTGTATCTCGAGACGAATCGCGGTATTGAATATGCAAGCCTTGGATGGGACGAGATTGGTATGTTTGTTCTGTTTGTTCTCGGCGGTCAAACGAGGAAGTCAATCAATGTGGCGTATTATTGCGGAGTATAAGTATAGTGATATATTATATAGATACTATTTAAATAGATGGTAGAGTAGAGTACACATAACTAAGCTAAGCTTCATCTTCACCATTCTCACTCAAAGATCATACAACAACGCCTCTCCCACTCCCGCCACCATCACCCCTCCCCAACACGACCCCCCTCTGTCCAACTCCCCTTCTCCCTCTCTCTCCCTCCCTCTCCCTCTCCCTCTCCCTTCGCGGACTAAAAACCCCCCAAAACGGCTCATCCGCACTCCCAACCCTCCTCCTGACCGACTGCTCGCCCCTACTGGCCGCACCAGGACTCCCCGGCACAACGCCCAATTGCACGGCCGCCTTCCACTGCTCCTCGCCGATAATGCGCAGCCGGAACAGGTAGCGCAGGAGCTCAAAGTCCGGACGCAGTGGCGGCGGGGTGCGGCGCGAGTGGCCGGGTTGGTAGTGCGTAGTTGCGAGGTGGTCGAGGAGGGCGTCCCAGGCGCGGGTTTGGGGGGTTGTAGTGAAAGTCATCCCCGTCGTTGCGACTGGGGATGTGGGTGAGGACGAGCAGGAAGGACAGATGGGACACCGCGCTGTCGACGGCGGCTCGTGCGTGCGGAAATGGCTCAGGACATGCGTTTTCCAGTACTCCGGGTTGGTGAAGGTTTCGTGGCAGTTGAGGATGGGGAAGAGGCAGGGGTAGGATATCGTGTCGTTGTCATCGCTGTCGTTCTCGTTTTCATTATTTTCGTCGGGGGCGTGGGCATCATCATGGGCATCAGCCTGGGGATCATGGTCGAGGATATCATGTGTGATCAGAAGCTCCGATGCCAACCCCGTGTCCACCGATGTCGACGTATTCGTCGACGGATAAGCGTCGCTGGTTAGCGACGGTACGGCTGACAGGCTTCGCTCCATGGTTCTGGCAGATTTTCTGAGATGGCCAGTCAGTAATCGTCCGATAGCTAGGCAAAAGGGTAGGGTAGTCAGACCGTGGCAGGGGAGACTGGAGGGCAGTCATGTCTCTGGCGGAGCATGACAATATAAGATCACTAATATGAATATAACAAGGTAATATATAAATGAATATGTAGATTAATGAATGGAAGGGAATTTCTGCGCTAAGGATTTATCCTTTATCAAATTAAGCGGGGTTCTGTATATCAATCGGGGATTGCTGGCATTAATCTAGACAGAGATGTACATAGTATAGACAGCATAGACAAAGTACACGGGCACTGTATGCATGCAGAGCATACACAACGTACATTCTGCAAGTAGTAGACAGTCTCGTCTAGCCCGAGGAGAGGATGCAGGGGTACTATTACCACTGTTTACCACTACTTCCAGATAACTGCTGGCGGATAAGCAAGAGTGGTGCGCTATGATAACAGGTTTACTGGTTGCATGGAATACAAGGATGAAAGGCTCAAGATAAGCTGGTCAAAACCTCTATTTAGCAAACTGGCCTAGCCAATCGATATTATGAGGCCATTCATTGACTCCGAGAATCAGAAAAAAATGAAGATGACAAGAGCAGCGTGTCACAAGAGAAGTGCTTGTAGAATAGTAGCCAGGAGAAGAGAACAAGAGGATAGTAACAAGAAGATAGTGTAAAACGCAAGAATCCCACCCGTCTATACGATGTCGACGCCTTGCAAAAGAAGCAACAGAGGACAAAATTAAAACAAAGAAAAAAAGGCCAACCATCCCGACACCATGATGCCTGTAAAACCACTGTAAATGCACAAGAAGGGAATGAGAATAAACAAGTCTAAAATCGTTTCGTGGCTCATGTAGAAGGAAATTATTTTTTTGTCTTTTCTCGGTGTCAAAGATATCTTTTTTGTCTTTGGGAGAAGAAAGAAGAGTTCTCTTTTTTTTCTTTTTCTTTTTCTTTTTTTTACAAAATCGTTTCGTTTCTTTCCTTTTCTTTTTTGAAGAGAGGAGAGAAAGAGATCAACTAAAATCGCTCCGCAAGGTCATTGCCGGCAATGGAATTGTTGGTCGACGATGACATGGACGAAAACCCACTGGGCGGATTCAGCATGTCCTGAACCGCTACCTTGGGTAACTGCGGTACTGGAAGCTTCCGCTGTGTGCCGTCGGGTTTCGACATGATGTCGGTGATGCTGGGGCCAACGTGGCCCTGACCAGTACTAAAGTACTGCGGTCCCTCGGGTTGCGGCTCCATCGGGGCCAATGCAGGGGTATGCTGCAAGGTCAAGTGACGTATCGATGGCAGATGCAGTTCGCTCGAGCCCAGTGGCCTTAGACGCGGGGAGTGAGCAGGAGTTGCCAGAGGAGTGTGGTCCGGCGTCGGAGAAAGAGAGTCGTGGGAGAAGGTGGGCGAAGAAGGAGCAGTCGAATTGGGCGAATTGGGCCTCGAACGCTTGACACGATGCGAGTGCGAGTCATCTTCCTCGTGAGAATGAGACCGGCTCATGCTTTGGGAGATGGCATATGCCGAAAGTGACGGAAGACGACTGCTGCTACCATGATGCCTCGAACCGAACAAGGGGTGATGATGGTGGTGGTGGTAATGGTGGCTGCGCGAAGGAGTAGGAGCATTGCTGTGGAAACCAAAATGCTCGTCGCGCTCGACCTGCGAGGCAGCTGTGGCCAACAGGTTGATGTCCATCCCCGACGAGCCACGATCACTGTTGTTACGTCCAAACGGCCCCAGATTGGAACGCAGCTGGCTAGCGTAGTTGGAGAAGGACTGTGGAGGGGAGACGTCGGGCGAGCCGACCTGCGAAACGGGGGCAGACCGCGTAATGGGCTTGCTGGGAGGAGGCATCATGGAACCGGCATTATTGACGACGGAGTGGTTGCTGCTGCTGCTGCTGCTACTGCTACTATCTTGACCGGCAGCGGCGGCAGCGGCAGCTGCAGCAAGGTGCTGGGCCTTGTTACTGCGTCTCGAGTTGGGGTTGTTGTGGATTCTTGAGTGACGGGTCAGCTCATCGGAACGGCTAAAGCGCTTGGTACAGCCGGGAAACTGGCACGCGTGCGGTTTCTCTCCGGTATGGGTACGAATATGGCGGGTCTGGTGCTCCAGACGGTGGAAAGCACGGTCACAGAGAGGGCACTTGTAGGGGCGAGGCAGATCCTGGCGCACCTCATCGGTGGCCGGACGGGCACCCTTCATCAAGGGAGGGAGAAGGCTGACGGAAGAGGCCATAGTAGCAGTTGAGGGAGTAGCAGGCGCAGAAGAAGGATTTTGAAGGTGGTGAGAATCGGTAGAAGTAGGTTGGGGATTCAGCAGATTAGAGAAATCCACTGAAGACGCCGGCGATGGCATGTGAAGCTGTGGTGAAGCTCCGGGGGAGACTGGGGGAGACCGGGGAGGAAAGAGCTTATAAAGAAAATGGGATGATGAAAGACGGGGAACCAAGAAAGTCAAAAAGAAAGTCAAAAGGGATTTTCTCGGAAGTGGAAGGGAGAAGCAGGAAGGATTGAGCCGAGGCGAAGAGGAAGAAGTGAAGCAGAAGTAGAGCGAAGCAGGGCCAAGATATGGGCCAGCACCGACAGGGAGAAGAGCGCTAAACCGGACAAGGCTGATTGATCAACACCCGGTATAGTAAACTCTCTGGATAGGATAAATATGGGATCAGAGAGATCAGGGATCACAGCAAGGAGATAAGGGTGTATGCAAAGTGAGGTAGAGTGAGAATGTGAGAAAGAAAATCTGGAGATGACGATCTGGGGAGAGGAGGAAAACAGAGAGTTATGAAGGGTATGTATGAAGGAGAGATAGTATGGAGAAAGATGATGATGATATGGAGGAATGGAGGGGAAAAGGGAAGGAAGAAAAGAACAATGTCGGGGGAGGGGAGAATACGGAGTAGTGTTAGGAGCAGGAGTCACACTGTCGGAATCGGAGAACCAAAAAAAAAAAGAAAAGAAAAAAAGAAAAAAAAAAAAGCTGTCGTACTTTGTGTGTGGGGATCAATAATACTGTAGTGACAAAAAAAAGAACGTGCTCCGGTCCAGTCGATCGTCTGGCTGTTTTGGATATTTGGCCCTGGCTGGTGGGGTTGGATTTTTATTAAATATTTTTTGATTAAAGAGAAATATTGATACTATTGAATCCTGTCAAGAACATACTGCTGATAGATCATTTCATTCATATGTATTCCATACTCTGTACTCCATATGTATCACCTGGACAATAGAAAAGATCAGAAATAAAATAGAAAAGAAAATAATTAAAAAATAAAATAAATAGAAAAGAATGTGGGGCAGAATGAGAAAAAAAAAAAAAAAAAAAAAAA
>PQMF01000186.1:0-43649 GCA_003004485.1 Aspergillaceae sp. MA 6039 | reverse complement strand
TTTTTTTTTTTTTTTTTTTTTTTGATAACAGGGAAGGCTAGAGTACATTGTCATCGGAGCATCAAAATCAGAGATTAGAGCGTCACATATTTGCGCGCCAGAAAGAGAAAAAGAAAAATCAGCAGATACAGACTTTCAATAGAAACATGAAGCAAAACATAGAATGGAATATAGATGTTCCAGAGAAAGAGAAATAGAGACAAAAGAAAAACCAAGCAAACAAAGAAAACCCGAGACTCCGTATTTGTTAGAGCCCGGAATATGCCAAATGCCGTACAAGAAACGAACCAGAAAACCAGATACCCCCGTAGATTCTTTTGTTTTGAAATTTTTCTTTTTTTCATGATCACAGAAAGTCATTTACCGAAAGTCCAAGTCATGGTCGAGTAAAAAAATAAGAAAAAATACATAGTCGCGTGAATTATTGCAAAGATATTGTCGTCGCCGTGTCAACATGCGAAGTTCCCAAATCGTCGAACTCCCTGAAAAAAAAAAAAAGGTCGTAAGGAGGCATTCTTTCGTTGCTTATCCGCACAGCATCAGCCCGTCGTGTCGTGTCGTCGTCAAGTCCCAATCTATTGCTTTCCGTTTTATGTTTCATGATTCTGAATCATGCTCATCATGTCCTTGCTCGTGTCGTTCGTCGTAAGGTTCGTGCATCGTTCGCCCCCAAAGCCAAAACTTAAGCCAAGAAGAGCTCTGTGGGTTGCTCATCCACTTGGAACTGGAAGGAAAAGAAGTCGTCATCCATCGTGGGCCCCGTTGCGAAGCTCTTGCTCAAAGAGAAATCGAGGCCTCCTGCGTCGAGCGCGGCTGTGTTAACATAGTCTGGGAATGCTGCCATAGCGGGATCGGTCAGACCCGGAAATTCGCTGTCGCCAAAGCTAGTTGTGGTTGCATCCTGGTTGATGAAGATGTCGATGTCCGAACCTTGAGAAGAATCGGCCAGCGTGGGTGCTGTGTGAGGAGAAGAGAGGCTGTTGACGTTGCTAACATCGGGGTAGGGGCCGGCGTCAGAATCAGCAATGAATGGTAAGTTGGATTCCTCAACAATCCTGTCCAGTGACTGCCTCGATGGCGAAGGGGGCAGCATTTCATCTTCTGTGCAAGGCGTAAGCGAACGCTGGTTGTAACGAGGCGAGGGCTTGTTGCCAGTGCTGCACCCAGGCGAAGCTGGAGGCGTGAAGGTAAAGGCTTCAGGGGGCAGAGCAGAGTAGTTGGGCGTGCTGAACATCGGTCCGTTCATTGCTGGGCTCGAGCCGCGAAGGCTGATGCTGTCAAAGACATCTGATGGGGGCGAACTGTGATAAGCGTCTGATGATCCGGAAACGGAGCCCGCATACGAGTTTTCGGCAATTCTCTGGCGGGTACGGGATGCCTTGTCCTGCCGTTCCTCCATTTCAGGACGATGCTTCTTCGGACGGCCGCGCTTGGTTGTCTTGCGCACAATACCCTTATATCCTCCGATGCACATCCCACGCTGGCGGTGGCGGGTCAGGGCGTCATGTCGAGCGAAAACGTTTCCGCAAAGACATTCGTAGGGCTTGTCCCCTGTGTGGATTTTGGCATGGCGTTTGAGATCATGACCGCGCACAAAACACTTGCTGCAGTGGTCGCACTTGAACTGGCGGTCTCCCAGGTGCGTCTGGACGTGGGATTTGATGTTTTCCTTTCGGCCAAACCGTCTCCCGCAACCCGGGTGAATACAGACCCATTTTCCGTCTTCTGGGTCCGGGCCGTGGATGTAAGAAGCAATTTCGTCAATTGTGACGCCTGTCTGGTTGATGGATGCATGCACCCTGTCGTCAAGGTTCAGGTTGTCAATGGACACGACTCGAGGGGACAGTTTGGGTTTTGCAGGTGTCGAGGTCGCCGTGGAGGTTGTACTTGACATTCTCTTGTGGCTGGGCGTGACAGGGAAGATCGGGATCTTGTGTGCCTTTTCCTCTCCGCTTCCCGGGGACGGCATGGCTGCAAGTTCGGGAGACGGATAGAAAGACGACGATGCAGACAACGACGGAGCATAGCGGTTATGGGACGAAGCATGTGGCTCGGGGTCCTCGGACTTGGGTTCCTGCTGTTTACAGTTAAACGGATCAAAATCACGGACTTCAAATGACGCTGTGTTAGGGGGGGAGGGTAGGTCGACTTTCTGCTGCGAGAAAGGTGCCGCAGCCACCCCTTGAAGGGATCTGGCACGGTGCATGTACGATGCATTAGCTGTCTCGGGAACAGACAGACTTTGCTCCTTCGTGGGCGATGTCTGCACCTCCCTGTTCATAAGGGCAGCACCCATTGACTTCTTGAAGGGCGTTGTTGCTGGGGTGATAGGGAAGTAACCTGTGTCCTCGATCAGCCACATGTTCGACGTTGTGGAGGCATGGTTTCGGTTTCTCATACGGATGTTGCTGTGTGCTGGCGTATGCGGACGTTGTGTGTTTGCGCTAACATCCGACTGAGCAGATAGGCGTCTCATATCCCCGGGAATCATATTAGTTTGCGGTGCAACCGCACCGAGTTCTTCTTCTCGGTACATATCCCAGGTGCAGTTGTTGACCATTTGAGGGTTGTTCCCAGGGAGGGTCTGGTTGCGCAGCACTTCTTGTTGCTGATGCATCACGTTGAAGTTCGCATGGGTTTGCTGCGCTCTCATCATTTGATTCCCGAACTTGTCGATGCTCGGGTCCACGTATGCGACGCCATGTTGGTTTTCGTGGCTGTTCTGGTTGGAAAGTAACTGCAAGTCATCCTGGCTCAATGTTTGACAGTCGGACATCAAAGACATGGGCGTTGAGTGCTGGGGAAATACTTGATGTCCTTGCCGGGCCAATCGTTGCTGCTGGACCTCTCGCAGAACACCTTGGGGCTGTTGCTGTGCTGTTGTTTGGTTAGTATGCATCGGCTGCTGTCGTTGTTGCATCTGGACACCCCGTTGGTCGAGACTTTGACCTCGTCGGTGGGCGTTCATCCGCTGCAGTGCTTGAGCAGGAAGGCTAGGAGGCTTTGCAGCGCCGAGAGCTGTTGGAGTTGAGATCTGTCGTCGATGTTGTCTTTGCCGTCCTTGAAGATGACTCCCGTGCGTGCTGGACGTCATGGCAAACCGGTCAATCTGCGAAAGAGACAGATCCGTTCTTGTCTTGACCTATGCAGGAGGTAAATTCCCGGTTAGCTTATTGCTGCATGTCGTCTAGCAAGCAGGCAAGGATGTACCGACCTCGTACAGCGGCAGCGATGCGGCTTGAAGCCACCGATGGCAACTCAACAGTCCCTGTAACTGTGTCAGTATGTGACCTGCCAAATGACAACTCGGGGAGAAAGGAAGAGAAAAGAAAGAAAAGTTCTAAGTGCTCAGGTCAGTCGCCGTGCAGAGACCCAGTGACTTGATATTTTTTTAGTTCAGACGAGTGCTTCGCTGCAACTCAAGTTCCCTGGTACCACTATGGAGACAATCCCCGGGAACCTTTGTTTTGTTTCTGAAAGGAAGAAGAGAGAACAAGTTGATGTGAGGAAGAGAAGACAAAGAGGATGGGTGAGACAAAGCGAGGCTTGGGAGTATTTTATTGAGCTTTAGCAGCAGGTGGGAACCAAGGAAAGGGCAGGAAAGATGCGACGATGGATGGGGATTTGGGAATTATTGAAGCCAGGTCCAGTAACGATCCCGATCTACGATCAACAATGGCGGTCGTTGACCCGGCAACGCTCAGCGCGAGAAGGCCGTCGGGGAAACCAACAACGCCAGGCGCATCCGGTTGATTGGAATTTATTTTCTTGTCGAAGCTTGCTGCTGATTTTGCCATTGCAAACTTGTAATATCGATTTTCCAGATCTTATTTGATGTTATTATTGCCACTGTCTGACTGCGGCCCAAACTCCCTTTGGCGGATCGGGGGGAAGCTCTACCGGCATATTAAGTATATGTATGGAGCATATGTACGGGCGACGTATGTATATCGACTCTATCTATTCGGAGGATAAGTAGCATTTTAGGCCTATGGAGTACAGCAGTCCCACTGCAAGGAGCTCGTTCGTTTCCGCTTTTCCTCCCTGCGTGCGATTCTGTAACAGTTAAAAAGAGGTCCATACATCGATGTCTATTTCTCCGTGTGGGGAAAACAATTGGATTGTAGCAGCATCCCTAGGATACGAATTCTGTGAGGGCGACCAAGATTATTTGTCTCCAAAGTGTCCCTTTCCCTGCAATAATTGGCATCTGAGAAGCACAATAATCAGAAATTATTGATTCCTTCCGGGTATCCTAT
This sequence comes from Aspergillaceae sp. MA 6039, assembly GCA_003004485.1. NCBI lineage: Eukaryota > Fungi > Ascomycota > Eurotiomycetes > Eurotiales > Aspergillaceae > Aspergillaceae sp. MA 6039. The sequence goes on along the minus strand of PQMF01000186.1, from coordinate 39,390 downwards.
ACTACTCTCTGTGCTTCTGATCTTCCCCATGACGTCGTGTTGTCAATCTCAGGCCAACAGTTTGATTCCTCAGGCATAAATTAGATCACAAGATGATGTCAGCATAAACATCACATGACTCGCCCGGAAGAAACTAAAGTCCGAGAGCTCGGTTTGCGATCCCAAAATGTTACGTAATCATATTTACACGTGACCGCACAATGAATTTAACGAGCCGGTCCCGAACTTAAGCGCCACTCTCTTTCTTTTTTGTCTTTACCAACGATTTGCTCTCGAAGGTTGAGGAAGACATATTGTCGAGGTGAGTTAATTGAGTCCCAAGTCCTCTTATATCTATCAGGAGGATTGCTTGCGCCTTGTCTCTTTTATCTTTGCTTTCTTCTTCGTCTCTTTCCTGGTGCCATGCTTTTAATGGCGCACAGCCTGGTTCTTCCTTCTCAGAATCAAGAGAGCTAACCAACGACGCTACGCAGGCCTTCTTCAAGATGCAAATCTTCGTCAAGACCCTTACGGGTAAGACGATCACCCTTGAGGTGGAGTCGTCGGACACCATCGACAATGTCAAGTCCAAGATCCAGGGTACGTTCTCGCCAACACGGATCCAATAACAGGAAGAAGGAAGGAAATCAAGGCTAATTCGGCGCCACAGACAAGGAGGGTATCCCCCCCGACCAACAGCGTCTTATCTTCGCTGGTAAGCAGCTCGAGGACGGCCGTACTCTTTCGGACTACAACATTCAGAAGGAGTCGACCCTGCACCTCGTCCTGCGCCTGCGCGGTGGTGGTAAGAAGCGTAAGAAGAAGGTGTACACCACCCCCAAGAAGATCAAGCACAAGCGCAAGAAGACCAAGCTTGCCGTCCTTAAGTACTACAAGGTCGACGGCGACGGCAAGATCGAGCGCTTGAGGAGAGAGTGCCCCTCTCCCGAGGTACGTGTTTTGTTTGATTTTTTTCATCCTGCCTTAAATATAAAACGAAATGGGTTGCTAACTTGCTGTTTAGTGCGGTGCTGGTATCTTCATGGCCGCTATGCACAACCGCCAGTACTGCGGAAAGTGCCACCTCACCTACGTCTTCGACGAGTCCAAATAGACGGATCGCCTCCCTGTTGGTCGTTTCAGCCGTTGATGCCGGTGGTGCTTGGTAACGGGTAATGTCGGTACGATGGTTGGAAAGGACCTTGGTTGGTTGGGTTGAGGATCGCCTCGGCTACTCGCAGGTAGTTACGAAATACATGACAAGAAAAGTTCAACGTATCTGCCAATCAGTTATTTTATATATGTAACTGTAGAAAGCGTAGTATCTAGTAGTGGTAGCCACCTCGAGGCCCGCCTCTGCGGAAAAGCATGGACGCAACTCAAAGCTTGGACACTATCAGGCACCGTAGATTAACGCGGGGGCAGCCAGTACGAGTGAACAGCCGGGGCAACAGCAGCCAGCATGATGGTTGCGCACCACTACGGATATGAAGCCGGAACTTGTTCTGTATAGTTACTCGAAAGATAACTTATAGTCAGTATCCTAAGTCGAATTACTGAGTGTGATGATTGAATGGATAATAATATTGTCATGGGACAAATTGACATCTGTTTAGTCCTTCGTACTCGGGAATACTTGATAATTAAAGCTTAAACCCAGCCCCAACCCCCATCAACCTCCCCCAGCCTAACCATAGCCCTCCATTTACACGCATAGGTATCCGTGTTCTCCTGTTGACCTCAGAAAGAAATAAATCACATGGCGCTATGAAGTGGCGTTGTAAGCGATAGGTGTCCTCCAACAAACATCTGAATGGCATTACCAACATGAGAAACAGTTATTCAACTGTACAGATATAAAAGGAACAACAGAACTGCACAAGGTAGAGTATCTTCACATCTGTGCAAATATTGCCAAGAGTGCGAGGCAAAGCAGCGACCCTATCCCAATCAATGAGATCTTGGAGCTCACCCTCTTCAAGTACATTGAAGTCCTGGATATCAAAGTCCAGATGCGTAAGAACAAATGGATCCATTCTATTGGGCTCAGGGGTCCAGCTGATCAGCTGGCGCAAGAGCATTGCAAGACCCTTAGGAACCTGGCTCTGATCAGTGCGCATGCCAAGCATGAGAGTATAGTATGCTTTCGGGTCACTGGATGCCGCACACCCAATATATATGCTGTCATCGTCTGGACCCTCTTGAATGCACCATCGGTCAAGCATAGTCTTGTGATGAACTCATCGCATAGGCCTGATATCAGATGGGCTGACATCACCTCCAAGAAGAAGACAGCCACCAGTTTGAAATAAAAACCTGTCAAGCTGTACCATTGCCCGAGGCAATGCTTTCAAGGGCGCAAATTCGGCATAAGCAGGTGGTGTCAGGGCTGGTGCCATCCAGGCGGTGTCCAAACCAGATGTTGTACAGGGGATTCCCAATGAAGGTCATAATAATGTGAGGGTGTCGGAAAATGTTTTGTGTGGTTGTTGAGGAGAATTCCAAAGCATCAGGTAGAGGGATAGTGGTCTCGTGCTTCAAGAGGCACATTGTGTTTGCCTTAGAGGTCGGGGTTGAGGTAGACAACTCATCCCATTTGCTTGCCATGGTGTCAATGGGGATTTTCGCTACCCAGTGAAGGCCGATATCAAAGGTTAACAGGAAGAGTATGTGGTAAGATCCATATAGAGGCTTGCTGACTGATGGTTTCGCAATGGTGGTTTGAGATAGTGGTTGGAGGTGTCGTAGAAAGGCACTTGCAAGCAGGGGCAACTGTTCGCTGTCAAGAAACGAAAGAACTGCGGGAAATAATTCCACGTCTTCACCATCCTCAGCAGAGTGCGAAGGCGACTGTTCAGTATGCTGCTGTTGCGCCATTTTGGATTCTGATTTGTAGATCAGGGCGAGCGAGCAGGAGAAGCTGAAGCCGGGGGGAGAGGGTAGGACATGTTTACAACTTTAGATGTTAATCCTCCGGCACACGAGACAATCGGATGTTGAGTGCATGCCTGTTAAGCGCCGGGTGGAATATCCCTCCCTCCTAGCACTTCTCTAAAACATGTTACAAACATAATCTATAAATCACGTGCTATAATATTCCCATATTCATACTAGTGCTAGGGCCAGAGCTTAGGGTAAGATTATAGGGTTCAGTATCAAAGCAGTTAACAAAGCATCGTGTATAGCCAGCTTCATAGCCCACCTAAGCCCAATATGACGCTCAATCTCATCGGCTATGAGAGCTCGCTCTAATAATGGCGACAATCAGGAGTTGTCACGATCCATCGTCATCCCTGGCGAGCTGCATACCCAGATTCAACCTCCACCCGTTAATGAGACATTTCCTTCTCATACACCGCAATGAGATTCCTGAATGACTTCACCAGCTACCAAGGATACTCACTGATAACAAAAAGTTCGAAGGAGTGCAAGTCAGACAATGTTTTACACCGTGTACATCTGCAATGCAGTCGCGGAGGGGAGTATAGGTGTCGGATTGATGAGGATCACCGGCTTCGAAAAGGGCAGACAAAGTTAGCAGGCTGTCCACTCAGCCTTGTCTTACAGCTTGGACAAGATGAGGAACGGCATCTCCATTTGACAGCGTCAAGACATAATCAATTGGTCAACGAGTCCAGGGATCAGGTTCATATTTTTTTTTTTAAGTGGTGAAGAAACCTCTAGTTAGCACAGTACATATGCTGATGGCGCTTATGGGAATCCTGCTCTAAGGTTATCATACTGACTCTCCGGATAATAGAGGTTATTCTCCGACTGCTCCAAGCCCGGCACACCACCAACACCATCCACAAAAGCCCCAATCAAACTGCCATCTGCTCGATTCGCCGCCTTCCCTCCCTTATCCCCACTAGATTCCCACCACATCCCACCACCCAACCGGTTCGTCATGATGAAATTTACCTTCATATCCGCCATCTGCAGAGAGTCATACGAGACCATCATGCGGGTCGCAGGGTCATAGCACCACGACGCCAGTGCGTACCGGTCAAGTTCCTCCCGCGCACCGGGTCTGGGGAGCGCCTTGTAGTCCCAGACGCCGTTTTCCCAACTCCCTTCTCCCACGCCTGAGAAGGGGCTGCCCGGGCCATCGGTGCTGGTGAAGGCACGGCCATACAGTGGCATGCCCATGACCATTTTCGACCGTGGCACACGGGATGTTTCCGTGTAGTATGTGAGGGCTGTGACGGAGGAGAATGGAGTAGAGGGGGGATTGGACTGGGAGGGAAAGAGGTTGGCTTGATGCCCAGCCACTGCGTCCCAGCTTCCGGCATAGTCATAGGCCATCAAGTTGTAGAAGTCCAGATATGGGGTCATCTCAGGGATCTTCATTTTGCTGTAATTTTGGGACCCTGTGGTGAACATATTAGCAGACTTAGTAGCTCATGCGATTCAAGAGGTACATACCGGCCGGGCAAGCGATTGTCAAAAGGAATTTGCGATTGGGGCCAGCCGCGCGGTCCAGCGTCTTCTATATGGTTAGCACCTAAACATCGAAAAACACTAGATAGGTGCATGAGCTCACCTCGCGACACTTCTGCAGGAGCAAAACCAAGTTTTGCGCTTCAGTCTCATCTGTTCCAGTCTTAGCATTATTCATTACTTCTCTCCTATTCTATTCTGAAGCACTCACTTTGTGGATATTCCCAATCAACATCAAAACCTAATCTCGTTAGCAAACCCATACTAACCGACTAGAGAGACCCAACTCACCATCAAACCCTAAATCAAGCACTAGCCTCGTAGCAGTTTCCGCAAACCGAGTACGTCCCTGCTCCGTACTGGCCGGCTGAGCAAAGTTACTGGAGTATGTCCATCCCCCAATAGAAAGCAGGACTTTGAATTTCCTGTTCTGTTTTTTGAGAAGGAAAAGCTGCTTCACGCAGCCGTAGACATTGCGTCCGACGTCATTCCACGAATCACCGGGGTAGTGCTTTTCAATGTCTGACCAGGTGTCAGATAGGTATCTAGATTGGTTTGTTAGTTTGGCCTGCGTAAATAGATGTCGTAAAACATAGACACAGGCTGCACTCACACTTCACCACTCTCAGGGCGCACATTTGCAAAGGCATACAGCACATGCGTCAACTTGTCGGCGGGGAGGTCTTGAGGGTTATGGTTGCGTCCGTAGATCGCCTAGTTACCGGTCAACTGGTGGTTTTTCTTTTGCAGGAAGTTGACCAGACATACCCAGTTGACAAAGTAAGCAACAGATTTCATCCCAGGCGACATATCTGGCGTAGATAGGTCTTCCGAGGAACCTTGGAAACCTGGTAACTGAGAACCCTGAAAGACGTCGGCGAATTGTTCCCAGAGAACGGCCGCAAGCACTAAAAAGGCCGTGCAGATAGAAATATACTTGAAGAACGACAAAACGACGGCTTTTTTTGGATTTATTTTCACTCAGCAGATATTGATGTTTATATATGTTGAGAGGGGCAAATTAAGCTAAGGCCGAAAGTGACAGAAGTGAAGCTCTACCGCCAACACTGCAGCCTGAAACTTGTCTTTCCTAATTCGGGGATATAAAAACAGAAACAGACCGTGATTGGTTGACATAGTGTGGCTTTGGCTGGAGAGTGTGGCGTTTCAAATTATGATGTAATCTGTCATCAGGACTGGAGCTTAGTCAATAAGCGCGGTGTGCTCTTAGGAATTTTCTCCACCTTCTTTTCATCCTCTGTTGCAGTCAAATTGGTGGAGTACAAAAGTGGAATATTGAACAAGGAGAAGAGAGATAGAGAGGGTAAATCCAGAAAGCAAATATGCGATCGCAGAAATTAAATATTCGTCAGAACCTTATCAATCGGCATCGCTCCTCAAAACTATATAAGAAGTTAGGGTTATGCGCTGCTCATCTTGCATATTCCAAGCTGTAGCACCAACTATCACTGCCAGTACTTTGCCAGTCTATATGGAGAGCAAGACAGTTTTAGGAATTTCTCAATTGAAATCTTAACAGCATTGAACAATTCCTTGTACGGTCGCCTTCAGAACTTCCTACACTGCAAGTATGGTAGGTATCACTTTTGCTTCCAACTGATAGCATCACTCATCTTTTTGAGTTCTATCCTACCTAGACGCCGACATTCAATTCATATATCTTATCCATCTTTGCGGATATTATGGTCAATATCTTCCTCACACCATAAGTAAACAGCTGGTACTCACCCCATCCCATTGTTTGCTCGAACAAGCAAACCGCAGGTCTGTCCCTAGCCGTACAGTCCCATTGGGGTCGTAATTGATGGTACAGTTATGAATCTAAACTCAACGTGAGTATTTCATAGGCTTCGGCACAGGAACCATCTGAGCTTACACAGCATATGCGTTAAGACCACATAGTCGGCTTCGCGCGAGGATAAAAGCCATTTCTTGGCGTATCTGTGCGAGCGTCCCCAGACATCATGTTCTGATCGAAAGCATTTTTCGCTTCTCCATCTGTCATTTCACAGGCTTTTCCTTCCTCACTAAAGTTGTGTTCAATCCGGGCATTGGCCTTGTCTAGGGAAGTAACCTGAGTCCTCGATCAGCCAAGACCAGACCATCCCCTTCCACCTTAATCAATTGGAACCCATGCTGTAAACACAGAACCTTCCCCATGACGCATAATCTGTGAATTGGGATCCTGACAGAATTGATCCTTACACCAGGGTTCGGTATGGGCCTTTACAACCAGTTCAGTGAACCTTGCGACTGTGCCCTTTTTTTGAAAAGCTTTCCGCTGGCTCCAATTCCTGGATAATAGGTCTTGCGTTTGGAAAGGCCAAAGATCCCTTCCAATGGTCGAGAGCCTGGTTTGATGCAAGGTTCTCGGAGTACTGTTCCCGCATTTTAAGAACATTTTCGTGGGGAAGGAGGCCCTTTATGAGGACATAGCCATCCTCTTTGAGTTGTCGGCAAACCTCCTCGGCGTCAGTCGGGCGCAAAAATCCAACCTGACTCGGGTCCAGTGCGATTGGGAGGGTTGAGTCTTTATGCTCTGATGGTTATTATCAAAGTGCAGTACAGAGTATAATCCCATCTTTATCAGCGACGAATCCAACTGTCAATGGGGGAGTCCTGGCGGCCACTGTTATCCTGCAGCTGCGGGCCGAATTTGGAAGGTAATAACTTAGCATTTGCGGCTTTTAACTGTTTTTGCTTACAGTCCCGCTCACTGGGGTTGATAACCAATATAACCTACTGGAGATACGGGCACTCCTTCAAGAGCACGGAGCCTCCGAATCATTGTTTGAGTTTCCAACTATTCTTGTATGGGTTGGCCGACGAGAGTTCTGTATCGCATTCATGGCTCAGCGGCCGGTGAACTTCCCACTCGAATGCTCCCATCTTGATTGGGGGACTCTACCACAGGATGACGCAGAACGGGCAATTCGTATAGACTTTTCATCTAGCGGAGGTAATGAATTATTGTTGTGGAACGAACAACAGTGGCGAAACACATCGCATGCTATCTGCCAGATGTCAGCCCTGGGTGGACACAATCCCCGATTCATTTACTTCGGTCTTCCATAAATACGACTACTCGATTTCCCGGTCTCATGTATCTCAACGACGTAGTAGGTGAGCTGTGCCGATTTGCCATTGCATATATAATGATTAATCAAATTTGCCTAGCAACTGGTTTCTATCCTTACAACCTATCGCGGATAATCTTGGCCCCCTATTGCCCCATGAACCGGAACTTGAGGCCTGACCAGACCGTCGAAGAAGCCATGCGAGATTTATGTGGCACTGGTACCTCGAATCCTGACTGTGCTTATGCTGTAGGGCTTGTCGGTACGGGCATTAGCCTATTAGCAACCGCTTCTTGGACCCCGACGATCAGAAAACGTTTGGGGATATCTTGGGCTTGGCAGATAACATGGGTTTTCTACTTGTTGCACCAATGTAAATGAATCTAGCATAGTCAAGATGCTAGGAATCAAATGGCCGGACGGCTCCGGGAGTTGGTCATGGTCAATGCGTATATATACTTTCCGGTTTGCTAAGAACAATGTACACAAGCATATCAAGACAATTAAAAATCAATTATAAATAGAGCGATAATACATCCACAAGAAATGGTTACAATAGATATCTCGTTTCCATCAATATTGGATGCAACCAATGCAGTGTTATTGGGAAAAGAAGAAAAGAAAACAAAGGAAGAAAGCAAGCGAACAATGTCAGCTGAAAACACGATCAACGGGGTCAGGTATGCACTCTGATTGGTTTAGCCTTACGATCGGTAACGGCGAAAGGCCCACAATTTTAAGCTTGCATATGCAAAGACAGCGCTGGGATCAACATTTGGTTTAATTGCTGTGCTATTGGGAATAGGTGAATAATAATGAATAATAACTTGCTCGACTTGAATACTCTGTACTACTACTCAATACTAGCAAGATCATGACCCAATGGACCTTTTTCTGGAAAAGGGGGAATGAACGTCAAATGAACCCACAATCCATAAAATCGGGCTTTTATTCAGCTTGGCTTGGTTCTGTGCGAAAACTCTATCTCGTCACTATTTTCTCTCCCCGCTTTGAATAAATAATAAAGTGACCCCGAGATCTCGCTTCCAGTACATAACCAGCTGAAAAAGAAACCTAAGACTGGACGCATGCACACCAAGTCACTTCCCCTGCTATGTAACTATTACTGGATAAGCAAACTTGACAGAAAACGATCTATCTACTATTTCGCATGGTGCATAACAGACGGGTTTAAACGAGTTCGTCCTTTCCATTATTGGTCCGTTTTTTTGGGCGGTTGTGTGGTTTTATGGATCTAGTCTATCTCACTAAATTTCCGGGTATCCGATGGTCACAAATAATAGCAAACAACAGTGATGCAAAACCAAAACTGGTACAAGGGGGGAAAAGCAAAGAGACACGAAGCGACCTGCGCTGTTCAGGATGCCCTAAAAAAAAAAAAAAAACACACAAGACAGACGTGGAAAAAAATAAACCCCGAAATGCTTATGCTGTGTGGCCTGTTCTGTTTTTTCCTTTTTCAATTTTTCTTAGTCTATCATCGGGTCCGTTTCTGGACCAGCCAGAAAACGATCGACCTGTGAGCCCGTACCTGTGCTCACAAATAATCCCGTAATGAGGTGAGCAAAGCAAAGTTCATCATAATCTTCATATATCCCGTTTCTTCATGATGGGTGCGTTCGGATCCAACGTAAAATGGTAGGCAATGACGGATCATCCTCGAGCCAGTGACCTGCCCGCAGGTCGGCTGCTCGAAGGTCAGAAACGACATATTGATCAGTCATTTGTGCCAATTCCTGGATCAATAGTTAGAAACGGCCTAAACGATAACACTGGAATGAGAATGAAAATGAAATTGACTAACCTGTCGAAATACATCTCCTACGGCGTTCAGCTGCGCCATATTCTGTGCCGTAGGACGCTGACCCCGTAGGATGTTGCGTCGATTGAGAGCCCATCGTCTGGCAGCCGCGATGCGAAGATAGATTCGATGTGCCTGGAAACGACGGGCGCTGCTGTCTAGTATAACTCTGGCCAACGGGGTCAGTTATATTGCTCAGTTGGACACCGGGGGTCTGTTGGGGAAACGTACTGCTGCAATTGTACCTTCTCTACTTCGTCACTGTTTGCCAAACCGGACACTGTGCCAGGTGTGTAATTGGAAGCCAGCAAGGCCTGTGCAGCGGCCAGGCACTCGCGAATCACGACGTAGCCTTCTTCCCAGTAGTCCTCTGGTGATGCCTCCACGTCCTGTTGAGGAACGTGTAGTAGGAGAGTACGATAGTCGTTGATGATTTCGGCCACTCGCAATGCTCGCGCTTGGTTGACTAGATGAATTATTAGCATGTCATCGTCATTATCCTCACACACACACGTGTGTGTTTGTGTGTGTGTGTGTGTGTGTGTGCTAGCTCTAATATACGAGTCTTACTTACGTCCGTCAGACATTGCGTTTAGCAGACTTCCTAAGGCACGAGGATCAAGATTTGGTAAAGTTAAAAAAAAGGTACAAGTATGAAAGTAAATGAGAGTAACTGAATACCGGTTTATTAAAAGAGAGTAATCTAACTCTGGTTCAATGGCTGAATTGCCTTCTTTCTGTCTCTCTGAAGATACAATATCGGGAGCGAGGTACTTCCTTTTAAGCTTAATCCCACAGGATCATGTCTCCCTTTGATATGTTCAAAGAAAAAACGAAAAAAAAAAGAAAAAGAAAAAGAAAAAGAAAAAAAAATTTCATAGCCTTATTTGGCTCGATGAGTCTTGATCGTTCTCAGCCCGGATGGCGGAGACCCTGGCGCAAAAAGTAAAAAAATAAAAAAAATAAAAAGACAAAGGAAGTGTCGACGCATTAGTCGCAAAGGGCTGTACCAATCGGTCACTGCAGACAGGCCGATGCACGCTAGCACGTCCTCCAGTGCCAGAATCAGTCTTTCGGAGAAGCGCAGCTAGGGAAAATATGTGGGCCGCAGTACCGTTGGGACATAGGAATGCAGCAAGACGATCTAATACAGACGGGAGACCCGAGCTGGAACCCAAACACAGCCGGGTCTCCTCTCTTGACTTTGCTAGGATAGAGCCATACCTATCTGTAGGTCATTGTCTATAGTGCGCATGCTTTGCTCCATTATGATTCACAATGTGTGTACTTGGGTATGGACTGAGATGCAAGATCTAGGGTATGCTCGGGGAGTGCAGACCCAACTGAGCATGGATAAACCAGAAAAACCAGAAATGGGAAAGGGTCCACTGTAGTCTATCTAGCTCATATTGACATTCACCAATGGCAATAATATCAAAGCCAGTCAATCATGCGAAATCTATCATTAGCATGCACACGCGCTCCATCTCGGAGCGCTTGTTAGGGGGTTTAAACTCTGCAGGAGAGATCTCGATAGCGTACTCGTCACAGCTGAGCCCTATCCATCATGCAGTGAAGATTTCCCTGCCGGAGTAATCAACGGGAAGGGAAAGAGTTGTGACTATTTTTTACTTCGTCATGGTGAGTAATATGCAGGAAGTGTCATCAATGTGGAGGAATGCGTGGCTGGAGGCCCAATCGGTCGTTAAAGCCACAGCTAAGCCACACTCACTCGACAACGCACAGTTTGGCAGAACATGGGCTGGCTGACTGTACAGGGATGATTAGGGGAGACACTGAACAACGGCAGCTGAAACGAAAATGAATAGACGCGAATCAATCTGCACTGTCAAACTTTGCTGGTTTCACATAGAATTGACGTTCGAAATGCCATTCTTCGGCGCCCCGCGATCAGCGTTGCCCGTCGTGGCGAATATCACCATGTCCTGAATAGGCAATAGTTTGTTTGTTGGGCTGCTTAGCACAGCTCTCACACCCCCAGTGTGATACGACGGAGTATCCCTTTGCCACCAATTTTAGGTATGATACTTGAAAAGAAAAAGTTTACATCTACATTTCTCGCGCGAGTTTATCTGTAAGGGGACCGAGATCGACCGACAAAAGAATCCATATAGTATCATCGTCTTGAGAGTCTTGACAATCATTTCATGAGTCAACAAAATTCAAATGTACCGAAGAAAATAGAAACTCAGTCCTTTTCGCTAATGGCCTGCAACCGCTCGTCGATCTCGTCCTCCGTCAGAGTCCGGAAGTTGGAATTTGTCCCTTCCTTACCGTCCGCGCGAGGCCCGCCCACGATGCCGATTTCGATTTCGTGCTTCTTGAAGTCCACGCTCAGCACATTGCTCAGCGCTGTAATGGCCAGCTCAACCACGTCCTCCCAGTTGCCGTCCGCGTAATCCTTGTTCTTCAGCTTTTTCTCCAGGTGGTTGAATGCCTCTTGCTGCTTGGGACCCGCCGCAGTCGCCTTATATCCGACGTAGTACCCGGCAGGGTCACACTTGTAAAGCTGGGATCCCTTCTCGATATCCAAGGAAATCACAGTCATGGCAACTCCGAGCGGGCGCATGTAGGCCTGGAAACAGTGGTTGTCAGTCCATTCGCTCATTTATGCCATACTGTATAAGACGCCCCGAGGAAAACGAACCCTTTGTGTGTACACCTGGTTGATATTGGCCATACGCTTTGCCAGAACATCACAGGGCATCTCATAACCAAACTTATATCGGAATTCAGCAGCCTCTCCGCGAGCACGGTCGACATATGCACGGGCGTCTGCGATGGCACCGGTCATGACACAACCGACTGAGGGGGAAAGCCTGAAGACATGCGTAACGGAGCTGGGGTCGATGAGTTTGTCCTAATTTATCGTTGTCTATCAGTCTGAGATCACGTCGGAGGTAGATAGATAGGCAGGAAAGCCATACGGGAACTTTCTTCTGAGAGATCACCACAGCACAGTCCTTCCCTCGGACACCAAGAGAGGTGATGTTGGACGAGGTAATCGCCTTAAATGCATATTCTACAACACAGAAAGGTCGGTGTTAGCAGACGGCATGGCGATAACAGCGGAGTTGAAGTGAGAGGGGCTCTGGCTCATCGGAAAGCAGCAACGGCTGTCGTCGTATCCAACCAGAGAGAAACCACGTACCAACTTGATAGAGACGACCTTGGTCCGAGAAAATGGTGATATGTCTATCGTATGCTGTTCGAATGGGACATGGTCAGTTACCGATAATGAAGTCACGGGAACCGGGCTCAGCTCTTTGGAGAGCAACCGACGAACGTACCGGACATGACGGCGGTAATGAATCTAAGCCAGCGAAGGACGGAGAACAGCAAGCAAAATACAATAGACTAAAGAAGAGGGAAAATACCCAGGCGTGGACAAAAGAGGTTGAAGAGAAGGACGGCGATGTTCAGAGGACGTGTGCCAGTGCCAGCGATGTCTCGCTGGAGCTCTCCAGTAAGCTCTCGCTGACCGCCTTCTTCTGCCCCTCCAACGACGCTCAGGATTCCAAACCAAACACTCATCTTTAGACATCAACGCGCCAGCAGAAGCAGGTTGTTCGTTAATCATTTGGACGGAGGCTATTCATCGCCTTAGAGTGTCTGCACTGGTTATGGCTATATATTCGCCACCACTGCTGATGCTTCTGTGCTCCGACATCAGGAGCACACCTATCCCGATGTACTTGCACTACCTAGTAGCATATTACCAGCAAAGCTCATACACGGCTCAATGGCTTTATTGATATATTGAACTAGATCACGCTTATTCTATGACAGGCTACAATTGCTTCAGTCCGGCCCAAAGGCACCCATCTGGTCTATCTGGCAGACCAGCACGAATCAAGAGGTCTTCTCTCTAGACCGTGTTACCTCATGCGCCAATTGCTAGTTACCCTTCTTGCTCGAATTATACGAGAAATTTATGCTGGTGATGCAATGATGCAATCCCTGACTTGGAACTGACCGTATAGAGAAGATGTCCATGACTTCCTCCTAAGAACACAATGATCCTCATGAGAGTTCTTGAACGTCTCAATACACTCCACTTCCGCCTCTTGAGCCCACAATAGCAATCTGGCCTCCTCTCTAGTCCTCAGCGTGGTCTCGATAAATTTCTCTCCTTCATCCGAACCCTTGTCCAGATATCCTTGTTGAGTTTCCATCCACTCAAAAATTCCGAATGTGTCGGACCACTTTGAATGAGGTCTTACTGAGCTCGCACAGTTGAGTTGCGCTCTGAAACCGCAGCCAATAAACAAAGATTCTATGTATCCTGCCGTCTATTGTTTTCCAAACTGTAACCTTGGCGATGCACGAAAGTTTCCCAGACCGGAATTCATGCGACGGGGAGTTCAGCTCGATTCAGTCCTGTTCAACTTGAATCGTACCACTCAACCCTTGATTAACTGGAAATCTGGCGGCATAAATAATGGCAGCAGTTTCGGCTATAATATAGCTAAAAAATTTGAACCAAAAGAAGTATTACTGGAACCATTGAACCCATCGATACAATGAGAATCTGCCTGATTAACTCGTCATACGAAGGCACTAAATCACCTTTTGAGGAGGTAATGCATATGTGACTCTTGCCTACTAAGTACCTCGTCTGTATGCTGATTCGTGATGCAAATTAGTATGATGAACTTCCGGATCCTGGTCGATACATCGACAAGTCCCACCACGAGTTCGTCACTCGATATGTCACCAAGACCAATGCGAAAGCAGAGATTGACGAGATTTGCGAGGAAGGTTTTGATCTCTACATGAACTACATGGTATCTCGATTCCTATTTCCAATATATGATTGCCCTGTACTGACAGCACCCAGTGGGGCGCTGAAACGGACAATGTTGCCGGCGTCGAAGCAACGCGGTACCTCGAATCAAAGGGAGTTACGGTCTTGACGAACCCGTCCAGTTTCCTGGAAAAGGACAAGCACGACTTTCAAAAAGCCGCTGAGAAGTTTGGACTTCGTGTACCCGGTAATACCCCTGGGAAGTATCCCAAGATTGTCAAGTATGCCGACGCATGTGGTTCGCTCAGTTTGGATAAAGATTCCGTCTGCTACACCGAAGAAGAAGTCAACAGGCGCGTGCAGATGCTGAAGAAGGGCAACAGCACTTTTGGCGTCATGGTCCAGGACTTCATTGTTGGGAAAGAGTGCGCCGCAATTGTGGTCGAGATGGGCCACGAAGTGGTTTCTCTGACTCCAATGCAATATGTCTTTCCCGAGAACACACCCGAGTTTGAGGCCTTTCTGACGTGGTATAACAAATTCGAAGCCATCAACAAAGGAATCATCAAGTGTGTCCTTGTAGAGGAAGAGCCACACCAGTCAAACCTGCAAACTGCCGCCGCCGATGCGTTCAAAGCTCTCGGTATTACCGGTGGTGGCTGGTCTCGAGTGGACATGCGACTCGAGCAGAGCACCGGTAATATCTACCTGATTGAAGTGAACCCAATCCCCTGCGTATTCTATCCCGCGGGAAACAGTCTCAGTGACGACATGGTTGTCACTGAGAGATACCCTGGTGGGCAGACAGCGTTCTTTGATATGCTGCTTGCCACCAAGCAGATCCAGATGGGTTCGCTAAACAAACAGATCAACCATATTTCTGGCGTCTACGACAAGTTCGCCCCATCATATCGCGCCTCGTGGGAGCTTACCAACATGGCCAATGTAGTAAAGCTCCTCGCTGCTAACTATGACTTCACCGGGACGGTGCTGGATGTCGCTTGTGGAGACGGTGCTGTGGGCGAGGTTCTCCATGACCACGGGAATCAAGCCGAAATTACTGGCATCGAGATTTCCAAGGGTATGTTACAAGCACCAAGTATCAAGCAGCACTATAAGGATGTTCGCATTGGAGCAATGCAAGAATTGATCATGGTATGGCAAAGTTTTTCCTTTCTCAATGCTACCTATGCTATGTAAGTATAGCGAACCTTCCTTGCTAATGGGAAATAATAGTCTGCTGGCCAATTTGATCACATCGTCTGTATGGGAGCTCTGCACTTCCTCGACCGTGTCAGCTTCAACGCCGTTCTGTCAAGAATGTTCATGCTAGCCCGGAAATCAGTGACTTTTGAAGTAGACGACTTATCCGAGGCGTATATCACCGGCGTCAAGCTTGAGGCCGGTGATCTTTTCTTCAATGCGAACCACACGCAGGACATGGAGATGTTTGGGACCCCGTATGGTTGGAAGCGTGTGTACTATAAGTCGATATTCCTGTATACTTCGCCACATATTCATGTGGATGTGTATGGATCGATGGTGCGGTTTGAGAGAGCCTAAATCTTTTATATGCCATGGCTACCTGGTAAATAGTTTCTGAAATATGAACAAGATATGTGAGAAATATACATGTAGTTTCAACCCGGATATCTCAATATCAGACGAACCCAGCATTCGTTGGTATAATAAACAATGCCCGCTGAAGTGTAAACTTTTGTGTTGACAGTCAATAAGATGGCTAATCACTGTCACTGCTAGAAACCGACGAAGAATCGTTCGACCCCTTTTTGTCATGTTTGGTGACCTTCTTCTTTTTGCCGTCATCGCTATCACCCTCGCTTTCGCTAGAACTGTCGCTGTCACTGCTACTCGAACTATCCTCAACGGCAGTACGACTCTTTTTCTTGTTCTTCGCAGAAGTCTGCTGTTTAACAGGCTTTGTTTTCTGCAGAGTCTTGTTGTCATCGTCGCTGTCGCTCTCACTGCTGCTCGAAATATCCACGATAACAGTCCGGTTCTTTTTCTTCTTCCCAGCAGACTGAGCCTGTTCCCCGTTCTGTTGTGGCGCGCCAGACTTCGCTTTCTGCGAGCCCTTGGGTTTCTGGATGTAGAACAGCTTGCCGTTGATAGCGAACCACATCGCCTCCGCGCGTAGTCTTTTCTCGAGCTTTTTGCGCAATTCACCGGTGACCTGGCCCTCGCCCAACGCATCGATATCGTTCAATTCGTCCTTGCCTTGAGATAGCCGTATCCGGAATGCTTCGACAGTTTTGTAGTAATCGGCCATGGCTGGCGCATTCTGGCCGTCAGATTCCTCCTCCGCGTTTTCCTCCGCTGCCGCCTGCTCCTCCATTTCGGACTTGACGATTTCCTCAGCGGATTGACCCAATCGCTGCCGTGAGGCTTCGCTCTTTAGTCCCTGGAGATACGCGAGGAGCGCGGCGTTGCATGCCGTGGGCACTCGTTCGAGGGTGAGGACGTGCTTGAAGAGTTGGGTTTCGCGGTTCTTCTGGAACTTCCATGCGGGACGGTCTTGGTGGTAGAGATAGAGGTACGTAAGAATTGGGGTATCGGATGCGTCCGTCGGTTCCTTTTGACGTTGCTGGCCCTGTTTCTTTTTCTCTTTCTTTTCTTTCATTCTTTTTCTCTTTTCTTCTTTCTGCTTTTCGTCGACGGGTGCAGCTTCGCCGTCTCCGCCGATTTCCTTATCCTCTTCCTCTTCTTCCTCTACCACCGACTCCTCATCATCACCGTCATGTACCTTAGTCTCCGCTGAAAACGACACCTTCTTCTCCTTCCTCTGCTTCTTACTCTTCTTATTCTTTTTCTTCTCAGACCCGTCGTCCCCCGCGACAGCATCACCGCCACCATCCTCCCCATCCTCATCCAACCTCCTCTTCTTGCTCTTTTTCTTGTCACGTCCTTCCTTCACCTCGCCATCGACTTTCATACCATCCTGCGCCTTCCCAGACAAGCCGCAATCGCCCTCTCGCTGCGTTGGGACCTCCTCTTTGGCGAATTTAAGCTTGAGACCGAGTTTCTTCCACGCGGGTACGTGCGCAGAGGAGATTTCGTCGGTAGCCATTGGTTCGTTTGGGGCTGGGTATGATATATACTTGGGGATTAGAGCAGAAACAAATAATCCATAATAATAGTCTCGAGAATGTCATGGGTATAGTGTTGCGCGTAAGATAATGAGGTCCAGGTATTGGAACTGCTGTTGCTGCTGTCGGGAATCCGATATTTGAAAAATTTCCCACGTGACATAGCTTATCGGCTGGCTGATAAGCATTTCCTTGCCCTAGTTATTTCAAGCTGCTACGGCTATATGGTGGATTCGTAATCCGTGAATCCTCTTGACATAAGATGCTGAAGATAGGATATAGACTATCTATGTATGCGCAGTGCGTTCAACTCCCACCACTCTCAGTAGCACCACCAACCGTACCTTTCCTGGGTCTTCGTTGATGCTGCTCCTTCTGCGCACTGGCTTCTGCGCTCGCAGTAGCACCACCAACGCTGCCGCTAACAGAAGCAGCATGGGAATGAGCGGCCTTCCGTCTCGCCCGCTCCTTTTCTCGTTCCTTTTCTTTATCTTTATCCCTAGAGGTACCACTTGCAGCAGCTGCTGCTGCATTAGCGGCAGGGGCACCAGCACCACTCGTACTAGCACCAGGAACGAGCCTTTTCCGCTTAACCGGCTCGTAAACTTCATTAAAGTTCATCATCACACCCAAGAAGCGCATGTCCACGTCAGGCTGGTACGCCAGATCCCCAAGGAGGATATTCAGCCGCGAGCGGAACTCGGTGGATAGCTCGCCCAAGCGCACGCGGAGGGAGGTGAGCATGTTGTCATCTGCTGCGAGATCTTGACCTTGGCCTTGGCCGGGAAAGAATGGGGAATCGATGCTATCGGTGGCGCTATGGCGGCTGTCGCGATGGCTTTGGCTTTGTTGGGAGCGGCGTTTGGATGATGAGAAGAGGTCGTTTTCGGTGATCCCCCAGCGGCCCTGCGCGGTGCGGGTTTCGATCTTGGCGCTGAGTTCCTGGCGGCGCGTGAATTCAGCAACGGAGAAGGAATATAGGCCATCGATGACGTCTTTATAAGAGAGCATAACCTTGAGGATCTGGTGCAGCTGCGTCAGGAAACCCTCTTCCTTGCCCGTATCCTTCTTAATAATCGACGACGCGGACGACCCGAGAAGCCCCTTGTGCGTTATCGAATTGAGATACTTGGTATGCGCATCGATCAGGTCGTCCAGCGTACACCCAGGTTTAGCAATCGCCGTCCGCAACTGGTCCCAGCTGGACTCGATAACCTCGAACAGGATGTAGTACTGCAGCTGGTTGACGAAGTGGATCATCTCAGCGATTGCGCAACGCGCGCGCTTCCAGTCGCTGCCGAATTTGTCGTCGACGCTGGCGAGGACGCCGCGCGCACCTGTCATGCAGCGTCGCCAGGTGCTCCCCAGCGCGAACTCGACACGCTTCACGCGCCACAGAAAGTTGAAGACTTTGAGGTACTGCGTCGAGCCCCAGGGTGTGATGACCACGTCGACCGGCGCATCGATCTTGTACTCCAGCGTGAAGCAGTCCCAACCGATTTCGCCGTGGCTGAGTTCCAGCATGCGCGCGTCCAGACGGCGCAGGACGTCGGGGGAGTCGTATTGCGCGTTAGATGCACGGATGGCATGTTCTAATTGCGCGGTGAGGTTGTGGCGGTATTGAGAGTTGGCGGGACGGTCGAGGTTCGAGGCCAGGGATTCCATGAGCAGCGCGATGAAATCACCCTGGCCCAGAAGGAGATATTTCTTGAGCGCATGGAGGTGATCGAAGAGTTTGAATTTCTCGTCCATGAGACGGATAAGCCGCGCCATAGTCGTCTTGTACGCCTCATCGATAGACGTCTCCAAACTAGCCGTATCGCCATATCGCAGTTCCTTCGAGGTCTCTTTCGAATAGGCCTCAACCCACCCCGAGTCCCCACAGCCGTATCTGATAAAATTCAACGACTTCCCGATGAGAAACACTTTCTTTGCGAAGTCCTGCGTGATGATTGACGGCACCATGTTATCGTCCAGTTTGTACTTATCCTCCCAGACACTCGTCGCGATGCGTCGCGGGTCTGTACTTGGTCGGAATTCCGGTTCCACGACGAAGAACTCCTTGTACGGATCGGAGAGTTCACCGTCGTAGATCCAGAGCCGCAGCATACCATAAAATGGTCGCGTGATGTGCGTGAGCAGCTTTTCGGCAAACGCACACACGAACGGGTCCCCGTGGGATGTAGAGAACCCGTGGATCAGAGATATTAACTGACCACCCTTTTTACCTAGACAGACATTGGCATCAGCATACGTCACACAACGGAAACAAGAAGTCTAAAACATACTCCGAGCTTCCTCCACAATCAAGCTCATCAACCGCAGGGCCATAGTAGCATCTCTCGTCCAGACAACACACCGTTTCAGCGTGACGCCACCCTTGAGCATACCTCCCGGCTCACTGGGGTCCCCAGGAGCAGCCAGCGCACGCCGGATCTCCGTCTCGAGCGTCGCAACCAACCCCAGGTACGACCGGAGTTCGTTGGAAAGCGCCGCGCGCAGACTCTGGCTGATCAGGCCGCCATCTGAGCTATCGACGAAACTCGCCAGGCCTCTGTATAACAAACACGGCTCGGCTAGCGCGTTGAGAAGGGAGACCATGGGGATCGGTAGTTCCGCTGGTAATTTCAAAGTAGATGACGAGGAGAACTCAAGGTTCGTTGACGACAGACCCTGCAGATTATACGGCAGGTCGCGGAGCAGGCCGTACTCGGGCGTTCTGGGGTATCCCTTCGACGACGACGGCCGCGAAGTGGATGGGGAAATTTGTTGTTCATCCATTGGATTCCTTCTGGTAGCTGTAGTTGGACGAGAGCGATTATCCCGGTGCTCTTGATCTGCCTCCCCCCGTGTAGATGGCCGCGGTGGTCTTTGTGATGCCGATGAGCTGACCGCCGGCCCTTCCTCGTCCGACAAATCCCGCCGTGTCCTCTGCTGTCGTCCATTGAGCATCATCTGCTGTAAGTTCCCCGAACCCATCAACGGACTGCGTCCCGCATCTTCCCCCTCATCCACCAACTCCTCGTCAGAATGATCTTGTCCCTCTTCGACCATTCCCTCATCCTCTTCTTCTTCTCCCTCCTCTATCTGAAAATCCTCTGCCCCACCCCCGATAACGGACAACCGAGACAGAAGATACAAAATCCCCCATTTCTGCGACAACACGGGCTGCGTCAACAATCGCGAATACAGATTCGAGAACCGCAGCGCCCTATCCGGCCCCGCATTCCCACGCAGCAATTTGCGCTTAATCAAATCCGACGCGTTGTTGATATTCCCATCCGCGAGGTTGCGGATCCCGTAGCCTGCTGGGCCGATGGGGAGGCTGAGGTCGTTGGCTGTTGGGGTGGCGTGCGAGTCCAGAACCTGCCAGGCGCGGGCGAGGTGTGCATGGTGCCGGTTCTCTTCAGCGGCGGCGAGGAGGTCTTCCGGGTCGGAGGAGGTAGTGTATTCTTCTTCGGTGAGGTTCGAGAGGGTTAGTGGAGGGGTTAGGGAATCGATGAGTTGGGAGAGGGCGTCATCGATGCGCCGCGGGCGGGTGGATTGGCGGTTTGACATTGCGGTTGCACTTCGGTTAGCAGGCACCAATTGAGACCGCGAGTATATTATTCTGTTCTTGATGGTTGGATGTGTTGGGATACACGCCGGCCGCTCGGCAGCATCAACGAATGAATGCGTCGTTCACCCAGATCTCTTGCGTAAAGACAAAGTGCGATATGGTCTACCGAAATGGCGCATCTCGTCTCACGCCCTTCACAGTCGTGCGGGAGGTGTCAATTGGCACTGAAGCCGTCATGGAATCATGGTTCAGATCTCGAAGGACCGCGTTCCTGACCAGAGGCGGCGTTGTTGTGTGTGGATCGGGATGTTGTGTTTGACTCGTTTGCAGCGCCAAGCCTCGACGCTTATCGCCTATCACGTGCGTACCTATACGGGTTGCGGCATAAGCAACTAATGCAGCTACTCATGTCAAAGATCATATAGGTGAAATCAGCGTTTTTCCATTCACCGAAGTATCTCAATAATAATAGTAAGAATATTGGTATTGAACAAGCAAATTGCTTTGGTAAGAGAAAAACAAGACATCGAGCCACCGTTATACGCCCACCCCAAATAGAAGACAGACAGTAAAAAGGACAAACACCAGTGCCCTGTAAATACCAAACGGGCCATAAGAAAACCCCGAAGCCAAGGAGAAAGAAGAGAAAAAAGTTCCAAGATAAACAATACAATATTGCCCTGGTCTTGGGGAAACACGGCCAGTACCACTCAAGACCGAAAGTTCGAAGGAAGAAGAGAAAAGCAACAAAGGATAGAAAGCAAGGAGAAAAAGATACGCGTGCGCCGGATTTACAATTCCATTGGTGATCTGAACGAATACCCATCCGTGTCAGCTCAAGCGATTTCAACCCATTCGATTTTTGAAGTTCGTATACGTCATTAACACCTGCCCATGCCAGAGATTCGTGTTGAGGAAGAGGTTGTAGCCGAAAGAATAAAATCTTTGACAAAAAAAAAAAAAAAAGGCCAAACCCAGGTAGAGAAAAGCCGCCCCATCGGCCAATGCGCGCTGTGAAGCAAAATAGTTTAGTGGAAAAGGAAAGAATATAGCGAAGGCGGTCGAGCTTCCAGCTCACCGCGATCAGGCGCTTATTAGGATCGTGGAGGTGTGAAGAGACGGGATCTCTTATCTTCGAATGCCCTGGGCTGGCATAGGTGCGCCGTGTTGCATTCCCATGTTGGGGATGTTGTAGGGATTGGGTTCGAAACCGGATGACATGCCGCCGTTCATCATGATAGAGCCAATACCTTGTGCTTGAGAAACGGGGCAGTCCTTGTGCGCCAACAATAGTGTCTTGAGGTTCACGATTTCCTCGCGTAGTTGAGTGACGGTAGCTGTAAGGGCGTCATTCTCCGTGGTAAACAATTCAACCTTGGCTTGGAGGTTGGCAAGCCACTGCTTTTTCCGCTGGCGACACTTGAGAGCAGCAACACTGAGAAACACGTTAGAAAACACAAAATCTTTATCTGAATGCGTGATGATCAGACTTACCGGTTACGCTCAAGGAAATTGCGTCGCTTTTCTTCATCAGTCATCTTCTTCGGGTCTCCACCAGATCTAGTGTTGTCATCATCATCATCATCGGATTCACCCATGTCCGACGGGGGCTCTAGGCTGGCAGATCCATTGTTGGCCTTGGATTTCTTGTTGGGGCCCTTGGCGGGCGAATCTTCTGCCTTGCGACGATTGTTGGCCGCGTTTCCTCTCGTGTTGGCGCCCTTCTTGCCTTTGCCTTTGGCAGCCGGTCTGTTGTGTTCGCTTTGCAAATCAGACGTCTCGCCGCTGAGTTCCCGACCACTGTTTACACCGGCGCCATTGGCCATCTGTGACGCGCGTCTGGTGTTCGGGCCTGCGTTATGCTGTTGATCACTGCTTTGCATGTTCTGCGCATGTATTGAGGGTTGATTGGGGGCCTGGAACTGATTGTTGCTGTTGCTGTTGTTGTTGTTCTGCTGGCCGCCCTTTGCCAACATGAAGAGTCCGTTGGCGGCATCCGCTGCGTCGTGGTGAGTGAACGGGTCAACGGCCGCAGACTGGTTATCCTTCGTATCCATGGTGGTTGTTTGGGTTTCTTGGGATTCCTGCTCGGCAGTGGGGTTGGAGGTTGGGGCACCCATGCCATTCTTCTTCGCAGCGTTCAGCGCCGTGCGGTGGAACTCGATTGTGGACGGAGTCGCGCCACCACCTTGCAGCTGCTGGAAGAGCGCCTGAGAGTTAGGGCTAGGCGCGGGAAACATTGAGCCGCCACCTCCAGGGGTCAGACCAGTACGCAGAGAGGATTCGTTGGGAGTAGGAAAGCCTCTGCCGATACTGTCAAAATAATCACTTCCGCCGGTTGGTCCAGCAAGCATGGCAGGACTCAGGGGACCAGAACGCAATGAGTTGGACCAATTATATCCACCAGTCGAGTTGCTGGTTTGTAAGGCAGGGGACGTAAGCGCAGCGACAGGAGGAAGCAGCGACTTGCCGGGGGTCTCATTGGAGGAACCCGCAGCGCCAGCACTATTTCCACCACTGAATGACTGCTCGAATGGGTTGGGTTCGAGGGAGAAAGGGTTGTGAACCGAATTGAAGTAGTCTGGAGTATCACTCGGTCGTGGAGGCGGCGCCAACGAGTTTTGCGATTCTACGTCAGGCTTAGTTTCTTTGTTCTCTGAAGGCTGGACCCTCGAGTCTGTAGAACAGAAAAGGCGACAGTCAGTGAAACAGAACTAGTCAAGTGACAAATGAAGCGACGACGACGACGACGACAAAGTTAGAGAGGTGATGGTAAGTTGATGGTGCCTTGAGCGCGTCGTGGGTGTCGCGATAGGCAGGCAGGCAGGCAGGAGTCGATGCCGTCAGAAATGAGGTCATCCCGAAGGGTCAAAGCACGGATTGGTATATAAAGATCGTGGCGTCCAGCAAACCAAACCAAGTGGAATACACGACAGACCAAGGGGAAGATGATGGCGAAACAGGATGACAAGTTTTTTTTTTTTTTTTAAATATATATAGTGGCGACACTGAGGGTTTTGTTCAAGAAAAGTTATAAAAACGCGTCGACTCACCTTCCGACTCAATTCTTTTCGAGTCCATGGAGGACGAATTAGAGGTGGCAGTATCGGGATTATTTGGCAGATTGGTAGAGACTGTCGATGCGACAGCAGCAGACATAATGCTGACTGACAGAAGGTCGATGACGAGGAAGAGGACGCGAGAGACAGGACGAGAGGGCTTGAGGGCGTACGTGACCCGCGAGTGGACAGGGTGGCAATGCGCACAGGAAAGAGAAGAAACAAAATACTAGAATAATAAAAATACAAAAATAAGAAAAAACGGTAAATCAACAGACACGAATAGCCGGAATTGGTAGATTAGAGAATAATAGTAAATGGTGGCTAAGTGTTGGTGGTGATGATGATGATTATGATGATGATAGTAGAGGGATGGGGGAGAGTGGAGGAAGAAATGATGAAAGAGAGCGGGCGATGATGAAAGCGCAATTCAGGCGGGCTTCGGTCTGCGTGTAAGAAAAAAGACACAGAAGAGAAGAAGAAGAAAGGGAGAAGAAAAAAAGGTTGTGACGTAGTGGTCGGGGTTGGCCTTTTTAGTATTCGCTTTAGGGGGAGGGCCCCAAGAGGGAGGCGGTCGAGGGTCGTGACCTAAGCAGGTTCTTTCTTCCTGTCACTCCGTAGCTCTTCCTTGGTTCTATCTTTTTCTTAATATATGTATTTACTCTACAGTGAATATTATATGTTTTAAAAAATTTAATTATCTTTGTTTTAAAAAATTTTTTGCTCCAGTCTCTTTTCTCTGAAATCAGCATATTCTATACAATATCGACAGTCGACACCGGCAGAAAAGAAAAAAAAAAGAGAAGGTCCTTACTACTACGTAAATGCGAACCTGGAGACAGTGGGCCAGTGGTCTTCGGTAATGAGCCACAACCAATTATATATCGACTATCCTAGGACAACGGTGGGGACTGCCGCCAGCCTGACGAATAATCAGCTGATGCCCCCCTCTTTCGATATTCCTTCTGATAGAAAAGATATTGCTAATCTAGAGTAGGTAAGAGTCACTGCATCGGAAAAAGGAAAAAAAAAAAAGAAGACATTGATTCCACTGGTACTCCGGATATATTTAAACCTACCCCAAAGTATTCATAGAATAGATCTAGATATATGGAGTACTCCCTAGATAAGACTGCTAGTCCTATACAACAAGAGAAAACAACCGGATGCGGAAAACCTGAATGAGGTCACGGTGACGACGACAGGAATTTTGCCGGGGTCGGACCAGCCGGGTGGCCACCGGTGGGGTGGTCCCACCAAGTACCAGCCACTCACAGGCTCATAATCGAACCTCCGAACGGATGGCTTCGTACTTTGATACTCGTACTTTGACCTGATAACAAGAGTACTTGGCACATACAAAGCAGTTCTCGGTGTGTACGGAGTATAATAAAAAAGAGGATAGGGTCGACAGTTGAAGATATCTGGATAGTCTCTTTCGAGTACGGAAAACTAGGAGTCGGCTGGCTGACTTGCTGATGAAACCCCGTGATGACGCAATGCGTCTGTTCCGTGGATAAAGGTCACGTGTCTTACACGTCGCAAAGATCTGGTTGGTGCCGAATGCTTATAAATACGGAGTAAGCATGGAGTGAACTGAAGGGGAATTGCCACTACAAATCTAGATTCTTGTTTTGTTCAGGAACCAATGGAAAATGGCTGGCAGCGGATCAGGCGGAATGTACTACGGTACTACGGAGTACGTTAGTACAGAGTAGCGAACTATGAATGAATGAATGCCTGGTGGCCGGGGAGCATAGCACATAACATGGACTGCAGCCGCCATAGGGATGTTCGGTGTTATCTGATTGATACCTGAGATTCGGAGATATGGAGGCTGGTATTTGTGGTCTTTACGCCGGTAAACAACAGGGCAGCATCCGTACCTAGACCGAGCTGTCTGGTCTGATTCAAGCAAGGGAGACATGGTAGGAAACTTGACATACGGCATCTCTGTTTCGAAAGTCAAGAATTGTATCAGAATGTAAACATTTCGATTAATGCCGTTTGACACCGCCCCGGTACTTCGTATGTACGTGGTACATCCATTCTGCAGGGCTGTAGCTGTAGGACAGGTCATTTCACGAACCCCGATAAGTTGAATAGCTCCAAGGCCCCAACAACACCGGAACATGATAATGCCTCCATCCGCCCTCGCCTTGACGACCCCGTCCCTTCACCACGAACTTGACTTCCACCTCCGGCCAGAAACTCTCCACGCCCTGTGCCGCATACCACGGTCCAACGTCGAACCGCACAGACCACGCCGTTGAGCTGTCAGGCGCCGGGAGTGCGGCCAGGAGGTCGGGGACGCTTGTTGTCGGTGCGGATGAGGCCGGGTTCCAGGTCTTGACTCGACCGTCTGCGTCGGTGACGGCGTGGTAGCTGAGGAGGGCGTTGTTGCTGTTGCTACTGTCGTTGCTGGTGGTGGTGGATGGGGATGCGAGAAGACTTAGGATAACGGGGAGATTGGCGGCTGGGGTCCCGTTAGGGTATTAAGGACGTGACAAGTGATAGGGTCGCGATCCATTGTAGTTGCGAGTGCTGGTGTTGGTGGTGCTGATGTGGTCGAGTCTAGCTGGTTTTGATAGAGAGCGAGACGGTTTGTGGCTCTATCCATCAGTCTGCGCGAAAAGAGGATTTATAAATCGAGCAGAGCAGCGAAAGGAGAGAGATAAATGACGAGTGTGAAGTGGTGACTTCTATCCATCTGTCATGCAGCATGTATCATCGGAGGCCACCGACAGCCACACGGAGGCTGCCTTGACCGAAGCAGAATTGCTGCTGACTTTGACAGCAGTGATATCCCTGTACTCCGTAGGTAATCAGTAGGATCGCATTCTGTAGAACTGCCTCGACCACATCATGCAAATTAACTTCATGCGTAACTACTCGGATTGACGTCGAATCGTCAAGTCATGAAGCTGTCCATGACTGCCTTGAAGCCTCAGGCAGAAATCCCCCGCACGTGTCCGCGTGAAATTATTCCGGCCACCATCAGGGCGTCAACCTTTGTATGGATCAATATTCTCGCTGGAATTAGGCATCAATAAGTGCACACGTTATTGACACCTATTTCGTGAGTTCTTTCCTGCACAGCTGCAGCGAATTGACTACACTTCCGGAATCTTCGACTGCCGTGGGGAACGATTCAGAACCGACACGAGCTACGTGGTAAATCACCACGCCAGACAGATCTCGAACCCTTCGCACACTTTTTACGACGTTTCCTCCCTTGAATCAACGAAAAAAACCCGAAATACTACCTTCGCAATGTCCTCCGCAGTCGTGCAGGACGACGAGCTCAACATGGAGCCAACGCTCCAGTCGATCCTCGGCCAGAAAACACTTCGCTGGATATTCGTCGGCGGTAAAGGTGGTGTAGGAAAGACGACGACCTCGTGCTCGCTCGCCATCCAGCTGGCCAAGGTCCGCAAATCTGTCTTGCTGATCTCGACCGACCCAGCGCACAACCTGAGCGATGCTTTTGGACAGAAGTTTGGCAAGGAGGCGCGGCTTATCGACGGGTTTTCGAACCTTAGTGCTATGGAGATTGACCCCAATGGGAGTTTGCAGGATTTGCTGGCGAGCGGGGAACAGCAGGGTGATGATCCGATGGCTGGCTTGGGTGCTGGGAATATGATGCAGGATCTGGCGTTTAGTGTACGTTCCCTCCCAACTTGGCACCAGACTGTTCGGATTTGGTGAGTGGTAGCTAACCATTGGTTCATAGATCCCCGGTGTCGATGAAGCCATGTCTTTCGCAGAAGTCCTGAAGCAAGTCAAGTCCCTTTCGTACGAAGTCATTGTCTTTGACACGGCCCCGACTGGCCACACCCTTCGATTCTTGCAATTCCCCACCGTCCTGGAAAAAGCCCTCGGGAAGCTTTCGCAGCTGTCCTCGCAGTTCGGCCCAATGCTGAACTCGATCCTCGGAGCCCGCGGCGGTCTGCCCGGAGGCCAAAATATGGACGAACTGATGAGCAAGATGGAGTCTCTGCGGGAGACAATCAGCGAAGTCAACACGCAGTTCAAGAATGCCGATCTGACGACCTTTGTGTGCGTCTGCATCGCCGAATTCCTGTCTCTTTATGAGACTGAGCGGATGATCCAGGAACTAACAAGCTATAACATCGACACACATGCCATTGTTGTCAACCAGCTGTTGTTCCCTAAGCAAGGGAATGACTGTGAACAGTGCAATGCGCGGAGGAAGATGCAACAAAAGTACCTCGAGCAAATCGAGGAGCTGTACGAGGATTTCAATGTGGTGAGGATGCCGCTGTTGGTGGAAGAAGTCCGAGGAAAGGAGAAACTGGAAAAGTAAGTCCTACCCCTGCAGAGCTTGGCACACTGGTCGACTTGGAGTCGTGAAAACTAATTATCTCACAGATTCAGCGAATTGCTTGCGCACCCGTATGTTCCTCCGGAGTAAAGAGATGTCTTGGGGTCATAATGACCGCGAATACGAAACTGGGATGAGCTATGAAAAAGAATAGATTATAATACAGGGAGCATTGCCCCTGTACATTTACGTGATACTTGGATTGTCTTCACCTCAGCCCTAAGCTCACTGTAGAATTGCCGTTGGTTTTCATATTAGCCGCCTACATGATACCATCTCACATGACCACCAATACCCATTATATCAAGGCTAATCCTCTCTCTTTCCTAACTATGAAATCATCTAAATGGTCGTTCTATACCCAAATCCCTCCACATGCCCTGACCAAAAACGTCCCCCACACTGTGGAGAAGCGGGGGAGAGCACGCAACTCTCTCTAAAGGTCCTCTCGCGAACCAACCAGCTCCTTTCACACTCTGAAAGCCCAATGCTTCAGTCATGACCAGAGAGCAGCACCATCTTCCGGAATGGCATCAAGAACAAGTCGACGACCAAGTGGACGTGGGACAAGACCGAGAAAGGAAGAGGAGACACGAGCGTTCGTCCTTGCCAAACCGAGTCAGCAGCGCGTGCGAAAGATGTCGGCATCATAAACTGCAGATAGGGAACAGAGTGTCAGGGAGACTCCGGCTCTGTGTATATGTACGCTGATTATGAAGTGTGGGCATAGTGTGATCTGTTCAGGCCTTGCTCGTTGTGGATAGTCGCGCTATTCGAGCTGGTCAACCGCGGAAGCGGTACGTCGCAGAGAAGAGATACGCGCAGGTTCTTATGTTTCTCTAGCTGATTGTTCAATCTTTCCTTAGGCATAGTGTACCAAGACGAAAACGTCGTTATCTCCCGCGAGTGAGCTCAATCAGCGAGACGTGGGAGAAAGATCGAGATGATGATGGTGCCCTTCCATCCTCAACACCAACTAGACCAGCACCAGCCGGTGACAGGGATGCCACCGTCTCAGCAAACGTGCACAGGTCGCAATCCTCAATTGACTGCAGCGAAGCCGATCCAGCGATAGGAATTGCGCGGGAAATCTGCGAACTCGGCAGCCAGCACATCGACGAACGAACCACCTCCACGATACCAAGTTATCGAGCGAGTACGAGCGCCCCAGTTACATACGCAGCGACGAGTGGTCAACGGTTACCCATATCCTCGATAATGAATCATTCACTGCCGCCCATGGAGCTTGTGAATGGACTGTTGGAACAATACTTTGACGCGGTGCATTGGTTTTCTCTCCTGGTTTATGAGCCCAAATTCCGGAAAATGTTCCGTTCGATTGCGGACGGCTTTGCATATCCTTTGCAACGGCCGTTCCTTATGCTGTTGGCCATGGTGCTTGGAATGGCAGCGTGGTACCGCTCTCAAAGAGGCGGTCCTGATCCTACGATTGGCGAAAATGGAGCACGTACCTGTTCGAACTGGTCAATTCTAACCTGGCGGAGCTGATGGATCAGCCGTCGATTACCGCGGCGCAGACGCTTAGTCTGCTCGGGTCGTATCATGTCTACCATGGTCGTCTGAGTCTCTCCTTTTCGGCACTCGGCGCGACTATCAAGATGCCGCAGGCGCTGAGGATGCATCGGGAGCCGCTACGGGGGGATCTTTGAAGACGTTGAGGAGCGGAAGCGAGTCTGGTGGTCTATCTATACTTGGGATCGGTTTGTTTCGATTACCTACGGAAGGCCATTGAGTATCAACGACAAGGACTGCAATATCAACATGCCAGCGGATGTGTGGGAAGATCCGTTGTTCGTTGCTCCAGGAGCAAAGCAGGGCAACGCAATCTGCTATCCTTCCTATCGGCGGGAGCTGAATCGACTGTATTTGATTGCCTCACCGGCCCTGGAGATCATCTTCAAGAACATCCAACCAGCTAGTCGGGGACACGTACGCAGCCCTAGTCAAAGATGCCACGCAGAATCTGCAGAAATGGCGATCCCGTCTCCCCAGTCACCTAGTTTTGGATCTGAAGCGGGACTTTAGGCTGGATGGTGGGGCGGGATCGAGAACGTATGCGCTGCAGCCGTTGTCGTTGCATTTGACGTACGATAATGTTCTTATCGTCTTGCATCGACCCCTGCTTGCACGGCAGGTTGACCATCTGTCCACGACGACTACTACTGCTACTACTACTATAAGTAGGCCTTCGCCTCCGGTAGGTAACGGGGTATCTTCTCCTATCTATCATTCGACCACATCCGCAGCCCAGTCAACGCTAGCCTGAATAGCCAGCTCAGACTTATGGATGAACGCGGCAGTAACCACATCACGGGTAACAGAACTGCCTGTCCTTGCTCAAATAGCCACAGACAGCCATCTCGTCGCCTTCCTCGCCATCAACCTCTTCAACGCGGCAATCGTCCTGGCAGTAATGGCTCTCTCCAAACCTCTTTCAGACACCGCGCAAGACGTAAAACGCACCATCACCCGTATCCTCCGCCCCCAGGACCTCCTGGGCAAGCGAACCGCGCTGTCGAAGCAAAGTACCACCGTCCTCAAAGATGTGATCACCATGCTTCTCCGTCGTGAATCGGCCGCTATCCTGGCTCCTATCACGGGGACTAATCGAGTCAGCGACAGATTACACTTTCGCTGAGGACGCTTAGCAGATACTGGATGTCGCACCTAGAGACGCGCCGAGATTAAGCTGAAAAGTTTACTGAACACGGGAGGTCAGACTCGATTGCTGACCAAGACTCGACTCGTATGACACACTACCTAGCTGGCATCATGCTGATTCATTTCAGGTATCTCATTCTTGCAAGAGGTAGTGTACATATAGCTCTTCAGTCTATGCCTTAGTACATACGACCACAGGGTGTGGAAAACAGGGCTTCCCGTCCGCTCAGCCGTACTTAAGCCACACGCCGGCTGGTTAGTAGTTGGGTGGGTGACCACCAGCGAATCCCGGCTGTTGTATGTTTTTTGATTTTTTTTATCTTTGCCAATGGCCTACAGCCCTAGCTTGGTGCGGGTGAGGTGATGCCTTCAGAGTTGACAAATGAACCTCTGGGCGCGTCAGAACTCGGCAGATCCTTCCTTCATGTCTGTTGAGGATACGCTGCGACTCCCGCTTGATGCGTCGTTGGATGTACAAGCTGATCTGTTGGCGGGGAGCGAGGGGTGGCCGGATGTCAGTCGGGCTCATCGGTTGAATGAGAGTTACATCTGTTCAATATGGTACACCCGTCCCCTCCCCCCCTGACTTTGCAGCGTGAGTGACCTAACTCTATTGTGCAATGTAGTGATGGCGCCTGATGACCGGTCATTGGGTATGTCTATCAACGGCGACAATCAAAGCTGCGAGTCTGCTTCAACGCAGAAGTAAAGTATTTGGCAGTTGCCGGCGGAATGCGAATGGAATAGGCTTGGTGTTTTTGCTGAGGCTGCGAGAACAGCTACCACCGGGATGCCGAAAGTGGATTGTACTGGTTATGGGATATGGCATGGAATGAAACAGGTAGGTAATCACAAATTGCAAAATAGCCAGGCTGCTTGAAGATGATATATTTCCATGTCATGTCTATTTTCAATACTTCAGATCTGACAAGTCTATTTCCCTTTTCCTTCAGAACAAGTATAAGTCATGGATCAGCCTATGCATGAGTTGCCTTTGCCATCTGCTCGTCAACATCCGGACCGTAAACCACGGTCTTGATACCAGATCTGCCAACGACATTCTTGAACGCTTCTTCGACCTGCGAGAAAGGAAACTCGTGCGTAACGAGGCCAGCCAGGTCAATCCGGCAGGAGTTCAACAAACCAATAGCCAGCTTGAAGTCCCCATGAGCATATCGGAAGCACCCCTTGACCACAAGCTCCTTATCACAAACTTGACCCAGGGGGAAGGAGATATTCGACTTGCCCATACCGATTTGGACGAATGCACCACCGGGCAGGATGGCATTCACGGCTGTGTTCACGCAGGGCTCGGCACCCGTAGCATCGAGTGCCACATCCGCACCTCCCGCGACACCATCCAGGTCCGCAGCTGCCAACAATGCACTAGCATTCTCCTCCGGCGAAGCCGTAGTCACCATCTGATAGGTATGCGTAGCACCATACTTCGCGGCCGACGCCAATCGACTCTCAACAATATCCACGACCACGACCGTGGCAGCCCCAAACGACCTCGCAACCGCCGCACACAACAACCCCACTGGCCCAGCCCCAAACACCACCACGCTCTTATCTTGCATATCTCCACCCAGCCGACATGCGTGCACTGCAACGCTCAACGGCTCGACCAGCGCCCCGTCGCGCAGCGAGATATGCCCCGGCAGTTTGAAGCAGCACTCCGCTGGCACGCGGTAGTACTTGCACAGCGTGCCATCGACTGGCGGCGTCGCCGCAAAGCTCATCGAGTGGCAGAGGTTGTACCGTCCTGCGCGGCATGGTGGGCAGGTGTTGCAGGCGACGCCTGGTTCGAGGGCGACCCGGGTGCCGGGTTGGAGGTTGTAGGATTCCTGGGCGACGGCGCCCGCGCTTACTACCTCGCCGGAGGATTCGTGGCCTAGGAGGATATCGCGGTCGACGGTGTTGCGGCCTAGGCCGCCATGTTGCCAGTAGTGGATCTTGGAGTTTGTTGTCAGCCTTCCTTTTCTATTTTTGTCCTGAGGGAGAGAGAGAGAGAGTCTCACATCCGAACCACAAAGACCCGTCGCAACGATGCGAACAATCACCTCTCGATCGGACTGGAGGGTTGGAACCCCGCGGTTCTCATAGTAAAAGGATCCTCCCCCAGTGCGGAGGACGCAAGAGGGGTTGTTCTATTCGAGATCGATATGAGCAGCAATTCAGAAGCAATCATCAGCATGAATTGAACTAACCTGGTTCTCAGGAGCCATCTTGAGCTATAGCTCTATAGTAGTGTGAAGAGATAGACAGAGGGGGAAGAAGATGAATGGATGACTTGTCCGGCCAGCTCAGTTGCCCCGGATTTTATATGCTTAAATAAACAACACCTAACTTACGTACTCCGTCCGACTAACTAAACAAAAAACTCCGTCGGGCAAATAACCTGCATGAATTTAGCCGTGGAACGAAGCCCCAATTAACCGTGAATCGAGTCGAATCGGTTCCGTGTTCGGTTCCACTGCAGTATGAACATGGCTGATTAGGGCTGTCCGTCTAGGTATAGAGTCTAGAAGATTCCTGGATATTATCTGGAATTAGGTAGCGTGTTCAGTAACCGGTCTTTCATCTATAGAAAACTATTCGTAACAACATAGATCACATATGGACAGGAATATAGTAGTAAACTTCGTCATCCTTAGGAAATAAAGGTTGCTTTTCGTTGACATCCCCAGCATCAAATTCAATAATGGCCCCTCGGAGGAAAT
This sequence comes from Aspergillaceae sp. MA 6039, assembly GCA_003004485.1. Classification (NCBI taxonomy): domain Eukaryota; kingdom Fungi; phylum Ascomycota; class Eurotiomycetes; order Eurotiales; family Aspergillaceae; species Aspergillaceae sp. MA 6039. Next base: position 5,808 of record PQMF01000186.1, on the reverse strand, counting down.
AGAAGCCAACTAAATATCTGAAAAAAACAAAAGGCGGATCACCTGAACGCCAGCCTGATGCCACTCTGCTCGGTTCCCATCATCATCAAGAAGAAACCCGCGCAGTATATGACGGGCAATACTACAGTAACATGAAAAGAAAAATCATCTAGACGAGGTATTTTTGGCTTATTTTGCAACGGCCGCACTAAACGAAGTTGGTCAGTATATGAATGGATCTAGGAAAATCATGAAACTGGAGACTGGACGGACCTCAGGACTTGTGTGCGGAAGAATGCACCCTTGGTCTTCTCAATGACCTGCTGGTACACAGATTGAGGAGGGTGGTTCATGATCACTGTACCCTCCTGGTAGTCAATCTTCGCGTCGACGCGGGTGTTGCGGATAAGGTTGACGATCCACTTCTCACCGTCATCCTGGTTCAAACCGAGGCGCGTGGACAGATCCCTGAAGCCAATTAGTTGCCATATCTTTGGTTGCTCGGGCGGTCAGAATACATACTTGATGTCGATTCGCTGGTGAATTTTGCAGTAGCTCTCCGAGATCAGGTGACGGGCAGCCTCAATGAACGCATCGGCAGCCGAAACGAGGAAGAAGTCGCCCCGGAGCACGTTCTCAGCTTCACCCAGCTTCTTCTGAGCCTCCTCGAAGTCGAAGTCGACGTAGAGCGCCTTGACGAAATCGGTGATAGGGTCGGTGTATTCGTAGTCTTCCTGACGCACAACACGGATGAGATCCTTCAGTTGCTTCTGGTAAAGGCTGTTGTTCCGGTGTGCGCGATTGCGGTTGGTGATGACGGCCGCGGCCAGATAACGCAGGACCCAAGGGCAGTGAGTCTGGATGGTGTTGATGTAGGCGGGGGAGAAGAAGAGGTCGGTCAGGACATCGCGGGCAGGGTCGTGGTTGAAAAAGGGGAAGAGGGACCAATGGATCAACCAGGTGCGGTTTTGGAGCTGGCCCAGCGGGTTGTTGAATAACCGGGTCTCGATCGAGTCCTTGGCCTTTTGGACTTCCTCCATCGCACCCTCCCAGCTCGTCGTCAGAATCTCCGACGCCAACTTACCCCATGTGGCCGAGGCAACCTTGTCGTTGTCGGTGGACAGCACCCGGAACTGATACAGCAACTCGGCCGCATTTCCGTAGCTACCGCAGCTGTACTGGAAGCGTCCGTAGTCGTAGAGGCTGTTGACCATCTCGTTGGTGACTCCGTGCTCTTCCTCGAGGAATCGTAAGTTGGCAACCTTGTCGCTCCGCAAGTTACCCACAACGGCCTCATCCTGCAGCAATTCGGTGATCTTGGCGCTCTGCTCCTGGTACTGTTGCATCTTGACCAGAACTTCCTCCCGCTTCTGCGCGAACTCGTCGGGGACCGAGTCCGAGTCGTTCATCTCCTGCCACAGGCTGGCCACATAGTCGGTCATGTTCGTGTGCTTGAGAAGCTCATATTTCGCACGGGTGATGTCCTTGTCATCCTCCTGACCCGAGCTGAACTCGAGCAGCGGGAAAACCAAGTGGCGATCAAGGAAAGGGATCAACTTGGGCAGCAAGTCATACTGGTTGGCGATCTCTTCAGCGGTTTTGGGCGGATGGGCGGCCGCACCACTGAGCAACGTCTCAGCGGAGGGGGGAGCGTTGGCTGCCATAGCGAGTTAGCAGCAGGAGACTATTTCTTGAAAAAATAGTTCGAAAAGAAAGGGACAAGAAGAAGCAAGAAGCGAGCACGACGAGACGGCGGTCTTTTCTTGTTGTTGTGCGGGTGTTGCGATTCTTTGGCGTCTTTTGCAAATTGTGGGCGGGAGGGCTGCTGACCGCACTAGGCCCAATACGGTTAGCGGCTCATATTCTCGGCGCGGCGCAAGAAATCGCGAGTTTTTGCACTTCGACGACCTTTTCAAGCGACGACCAGAAGGAAGTCGACCTCGAGCTTCGACGTGTGGCAGTTGTTATTGACTTTTGAGTTGGCTAGGATCTGCTGGGGCTCTTTGTTCATTGTCTTGTCTCTGTGGTGGTATTTTTCACAATGGCTTCTTTCCTACAGTCGCTGCCGGTATCGCCGGCGGTTCGGAGGCAGTCGACGGCCATGCCTCTTCGTCTGAATATTGCTTCGTCTATGGCTTCGTCAAGGACACATAGCCCAATGTCGACATTATGCTCTGCATCCCCGCTGACGCCCTCTCGTAAGTGAAGTTACTCTGTTGCCGATTGGTCCTGTTATATCTTGCCCTACCCTGGCACCAAAAGACCAGAAAAAAACAAATTACGCACATGCTAACTGATTATCTGTTATAGCAAACCCTCTTCAATGCTCACAACGTCGCAATTCTGCCCCTGCTCTCCCTTATCAACAATCCCGAACTTTCCTCGTTCAGCTCAGACGCCAAGCCCAAGCTCACCTCACAAAAAACACCCCTGCAGTCCGAGAGTCTGTTCCCTCTCCCGCAGCAGCCAACCTACAGCTCACCAACCTCCCCTACTTCATTCGCCGTACCCCCTCGAACCAATACCCCGTATATCTCGTTACTAAAGCTGGCGGAACCAAGCAAGAGACCAAGATCCAGAAGACCGAAGGGGATATGGATGCATTAAGGAATGATCTGGCGGTGTATTTGGGCTTGGAATCGGGTGACACGCGCGCATCCAAGAGCCCTGACATCTCAATTAATAGGCTCAATGGGCATATAGTCGTCAAGGTAAGTTCCTTATTTTTCCCTATGGCAGACACGCAGAACCACCCATTCTAACACATAACAGGGCTGGAGAAAACCTGAAATCCTTAAGTTCCTTGCGGAACGCAACTTCTAAAAAGCATCAAAAGTTTTCCATTATTTACAACCATTTACACCTCGACTCAGACCTTGACTCAGACCTCAACTCCGTATTCCTCACAGACGACGAACCCGACCAAAATGCCCCACTTTCTAACCGTGAAAAACCAGCAAAAGTCCAAAGTATGATGGAAAAGAAGCACAGATGAAAAAAAGAAAAGAATGAATTGAATGGATTGAAATGACTCAAAATGCCAATGACTCAAAAAGACAGGAAGGAAGGGGGAATGGATAGGCTCGATTGCACAAAACTTCATGAAAAGATGGGTTGGAAGAAGCCCTTCTCAATGCTGGTGGTCCATTTTTTCTTTTCTTTATTGTTTTTCCTATATTTACTGCCCCCTGTATTATTGCTATGTTGGAGTCTGATTTCTTTTCTTATGACACTTACCTATCAGCATCTACTACTTCATACGACTAATCATCTTCCATATGCTCAAATCATTGAGGCGGTGTGCAGCTTTCTTCTTATCTTGAATTTGACCCAATTTTCATTACTGACTGATATTGAATGAACATGAAATGCATTTGATTGCCTCGTACCATCCTTTGCCTACTCGTTTATCAAACTTCTAAACGCAAAATTGAAACACAATACTGAATGAAAACTGAAATCTACCCGTAGACGACATTATGCATAATAGTCCTTTTTTCTCATAGTCGCTTTCGCATACCTCGCACCCGAGGATGCCGAGCTTTCATTTCATTGTACAATGATAAAACAAGTGTAGGTCAGTTATGGTCATGCCCCGACAACAATCATCCCACCGGCGCCAAATAAATCAATGGAAAGGAAATAGGGGAAAAGTGACACTAGTAGAAAGACATACACTTGGCAACACACTTTATATGAAGAAGACAAGAAGATAAGAAAAAAAAGAAAGGAAAGGAAAAGACACATATGAAGGAAACAATAATCACGAAGAAAAGAAGAAAAGTAATAGAAGAGATAGTGAAATACTTCTCTACTATCCCAGAAGGAACATATCCTCCGTACCAGGTTAGACCCCCTTCCGCTTATAAAAAGACAACGAAAATCAGAGAGAAATCACCAGAACGCATATACAACGCCCGCCCACCTCACAAAAATAGATGATTTGAAAACATGGCTCAATCCGCTAACCGGGCATAAGTTACCAATTGCCGAATAACGCCTGGATCAACATTGGGCAACAGCAATGCCCCAAGAAGACTTTCTTTCTTCGGGACGATTCCCGACGGGAACCGTAATGTCGAGGAATCGTCGGTCTGCTTCGATTTCTCTGCGAGCCGGCGTAAGATGGCCAATCCTCGATTGATGATCGAACTATACGCATAGAATTCCGTCTCCGCTTGGGATCTCGCAGCCTGGGTCTGGCGAAGATGCGGGTTGAAGGGTGGCGGAACGCGCTCTGTACTCATCAGGCACGAGAGCCGGAGAACGTGGATCGCAAATCCATCAACCGATTCAAGCCAAGCTTTGGCAAGTGGCGGATCTGCGAATCCGGCAAGAACGTCTGCCGCCAGCAGTCCTTGAAGCAAAAAGACCTTGCGAGCATCCGCGGTGGCCAGCGGCTTTCTGGGTTGATCGGGGACCGCACAGATAGCCAGGCCAAATGCACGGGTGAGAAGTTCCGGTTGTGGCGGTAAGGACGAGTCTCCTGAGAAGATGGCCCTGAAAAATGATCGATTGGGATCATCTCGAGCCAGCAGCTTGGCTAGTCCATCCACAGCCGCGGGAGTATATTTGTGTATAGCTGGGTTGTACGGCGTGAACATGACGCCCTCGGGAGATACGTTAGGTAGAGGGAATGGTGCAATGATAGGAGGAAATGTAGGAGGCAGAGAGCTTCTTCCTTCGCGGATAACTGGACGAAATGGGCCAGATTACTGAGATAGATGACGGCGTCCTTCATAAAATCCAAGGTGTTCTGGTGCGTCCGCAAAAGCATGTTTCGAGTCCCCAGATAGCGGATGATCGTGGAAACGAGATTGACGACTGTAGGACTTGCTAGAACGCCAAAGTTCGATTCAGTAAACGAGAAGTTGCGCAGAATCGTCGTGATGCAGATGAGGCGATCTACAGCTCGATCCAGTTCATAGTCCAAAGTTCCAAACTCGGGAACATCGGCCAGTGATGCCCACTCAGTCTGACATCCACGAGTGACCTCCTCATAAGAGGATAGAAGCATGACATCCGATACTTCAGCTGCGTGTTCTGCTAGCAATTCAAGCTGATCCTCGGCGCATTCAACTAAGCTCTCCACCAGGTCGTCGCAGTGATCTAGTGAGACATGAACCCCCGGTTCGCTTGCAAGCAATGTCAGGGTATCCAATGCCATACGCATCTCCGCATGGATACCTGACTTGATACTCATAGTGAGGGCGTGTATGTCGATCACTCCAAGCTCAGAAAATGCTGGTACATTTGGTTTTAATCGAGAGATGTCCTCTCCAATTTGAGCAAGCTCATCCACTTGAATAGGACCATGAAGCCGGCTCTCGGGTAACACCATCGGCCTGAACGGATCTTCGATCGGATGTTGCAGTGGTTGGTTGGAAGACTGATCAAGGGGTTCAGATGTCTTGCCGGGCTGCTGCAACCCGGGTTTTCCGGGTTGCGAAGCTGGCAGCATTGATGAATCCTGCGGTGTTCCAGGCGGCTGAGACGGGCGAGACATGCTGAGGCGATGTTGGTGTTGCGCTGGCTTGCTGGGATCCTTCACTTGGGCGGGTGTCGCGAACCCGTTCGGCGTGTTATGTGGCATACTATTGTTCGATGCGGAGATGGATGAAGAATGTGCGACTGGCTGCGGAGTGTCAAAGCCTTGGCCCTGTTTAGCAGGAGGTGATTGAAACTGTTGTATCCCCGAATGATCACTCGCGGTTCGAGGCAACGAATTGGGCTGTTGCTGCTGTTGCTGTTGCTGTTGCTGTTGCTGTTGCTGTTGCTGTTGCTGCTGTTGCTGCTGTTGCTGTTGTTGCTGCTGCTGCTGCTGCTGCT
>PQMF01000185.1:0-44150 GCA_003004485.1 Aspergillaceae sp. MA 6039 | reverse complement strand
AAAAAACAACGTCAAGGTTGGATCTCTATTCTTTACTTCTTTGCTTCTTCTTTCTCTGCCAATATTGGCATTATATCGTGTCTGGCCCACTACGCACACACCACTGAGGATCCCATCTTCATCTCCTGCTGTTTCTTGATTAGCTGCCGAGCTACTTCGGAGTACGGAGCACTCACTAGTCGCTGGTAGTTTTTCTTGACCGACTGTTTTTTTTTTTCTTTCTTTTGTTTTTTTTCTTTTAGCCGCTGGGCTTGTCAATGCAGACCTGCTAATCCATTCTGCGTTTGAAGATTCTTGTCTGGCGCTGGTGTTGTTTATCTTCAGATTGACGCGAATTACGATGCTGGCTGGTCCTGTGAGTTTCTATTCCTCCCTCTCTCTCTCTCTCTCCCTCTCCCTCTAGACTTTTCGAAAAGTACAGAATTGTTCTTTCTTTCCTGCTATCAATGCTAACAGTAAAGGCCACTCACTGCCTGTCATACTAAACTCTAAAACCACGCTCAGTCCATCTTGTCGTTCGTCCGTCTGTCTTGCCATGTCCGTATCGGATCTTCCTTTCCCCCATTTCGTGCCGTATCACCACTTCCCGACGAACTGCCAGGACTTGTCCTCGCCGTCCTCTTTGTCGTCTTCCTCTTCCTCGAATCGTCCCTACCGGGCACAACCGCTCTTTTCCTCTCTTTCTGCTCTCGCCCACGACGTGTCGTCGCAACCGCCCAATAACTCCCTCAAGCATTCCCGGCTCAACCCCGCATTCACCATGAGTACATTATCGACCGAGGAGATGGAGCGGTTCCAGAAGCTCTCGAATGAGTTCGAAGCAGACGTTCAGGTATGGGTTTGCATGCGTTGTCTGGACTCGCACCACGGATAGAATCCCGGCTGACGCCCCGAGTGCAATAGGGCCCGCTCGTATCGACAAAACAATCAACCCAGGCGATTGCTATGGAATATGCAAATGCGGATCCAACTCTGGCCACCAAGACTAGCGTAAGACATTGCCCGTGTAATTTCTCTTTTGGGTTTGATAGGATACCATGTCTTGTGTGTGTTAGCTCTAATTGCCGGATTGTATAGTCGCTCGCCCTCACGCATCCTTCGTCGCGCATAATGAAAGGTGATGGTAATTGCGGCTGGAGAGGTATGATTCCGTTTCTTAGTGAATGGTTCCGGGGTGGGACCTGGCTAACTCGTTATATCATATAGCGGTCGCTTTTGCGTACTTTGAGAATCTCTTTGCTCTTCGCGATACGATGCTAGTGCAGAATGAACTCGTGCGGATAAAGTCGTTGTCGAGCCTGCTTGACCAAGTCGGGCACCAGGAATATCTCTACGAGATCTTTGTGGATGCAACAGAGCAGGTCTTCGCGGAAGTCATCCAAGCTATCCAGGACGGTGTTCGTGACGATTCGTTTCTCGTCGACTCGTTCAATGTCGAGTATAGCTCGAACGCGATTCTCACCCACTTCCGAGTGAGTGCTTGCGTGACTGCTTTGTTCTAGTACTGTGGCTAACATTGGTTCTATGTGCAGCTTTTAACAAGTTCGTGGATGAAATTGAATCCCCAGCGGTATCAAGCGTTTGTTCCCATGCCTCTGGACCAATACTGCGCAACACAAGTCGAGACGGTGAAATCGGAGATTGATGAGATTGGGCTTCAGGCCTTGATCGATGGGGTCATTGAAAGATCAGGCTTTGCCGTCGAAATCCTATACCTCGACCGCAGTCAGGGTGATGTTGTGACGCCTCACCTGTTGACGCCCAGCCAGGCCAATATCGCAACGATTCGACTATTATATCGGCCGTGAGTTTCGGCGATGTTCCCTCCATGAAATTCAATATACTAATAAATTAACATAGAGGCCATTATGATCTACTTTACCGTCCCGAACCTACTGTGAATATGGAACCCGTGGTCAATTACCAGTACGCAATGGCTTCTAACTTATCCCCCTGGGATCAAGGTGCCCTCTCTTTCGACGTCAACTCAAGCTTGATGTCAATCCCCAACCTGATGATGGACCCGGCCTTTGGGATGGCCGCGGCTCCGCTGTCTTCCGATCCAGCCTCTACTAGTACTACCACCACGATGTCTTCCCCTCCTCCCCCCAGTCCATACCGCATGCCTTCCCCCCAGGATGTCTACCAATCTTCCATTCCCACCTCACCCCAGCCGGCTCCCGTGCCAGTCTCATCTCCGCCAGCAGCGCCGCCTCGTATGTCCGGTCCTCCGCCGCCCATGAGCAGCCTGCCAAATCGGGCCTCGGAAGGGCCGCAGATCCGGTTGAATCCATTGGTGATGAAGCCGAATCTCAGTCATTCCTTGCCGGTGACCACGCCTTTCAAGAAGTGGGTATTTCCAAAGTGAATGAGAGAGAGAAGTAAGAGAATAGCTGCTTAAACCATATAGTTCCCCGTACAACCAAGCCCACTTTCAAAATCAAGACTTCGAACCGATCCATTGGGAACCCCACGACTCTCGCAAATAGATGGTCCTGCCACCTGCCATCCGACGCCCGATACAGAATTCGTTGAACGAATTATCTCCCTTCTTCCTTTACTCCACTTAGCCATCCATCCATCGTTATGACATAAGCCAGTCAGCCAGCGCATATGATTTTACTTTTTGCTTGCTTGTTCGTTCGTTACTTTACTCAAGATTAGCATGGGAATCGAGAATGTTTTCTTTTTCTTTCGTATTTTCTTTTTCTGTCTGGTGTTGTTCAGCGTGTGTTGCATGGACGTGAGCGTGCTCAGTTTCTTCTTTCTTTTGATGCTTCTGTCAGTCAGGGTAGTTAAGTTAGCCAGTGTCGAGTTTGAGGCATGACCAACGACGACAAGGTTATTATGATTACAATACCATCTACCATGGAACCATTCCGTAATCCCTGTCCAGCGGCTAGAAGCGAAGATTTATTTCTGATGTGATGACGGGTACCTGATCAGGCATTTTTCCAAGGTCTGCCACTCACTTTTCATCCTGCTACAAAGGACAAGCAACTTGACTTGCTTTTCTTGACACCACCCTCAACCCAGTTAGCATTGACAAGCACAATGCCCGACCAGTAGCCCGTCCACCTAATCCGATTCACCCTAAGCCTAACAGACCCCGACATGCCCACCCCTAGGTACCACACAAGACTACTATACATCCCCACCCAGCAAGACAAAGACGAAGCCAAAACAACCGGCTACCTCCAAGAAGTAACCGGTGACATAACCTCCCCCAAAGGCATGCACTACCAAAGAGTCCCCACCACCCTCTGGCCCCAAATCCTCATCACCTGAGATCTTCTTCTCGGAAGAACTACTAGGCTACACGGATGCGTGTGGATACCCCGATTCATGGGATAGGATAGGGTGCTGGACGGATTACCGGCTCCGCCGCCGCAGAAGGCGTTTAATAGGAGTACGTTGAGGACGGAGTCGTTTAAGTGTTTGGAGCCGTTGAGGTTTTATGAGGCTGGGGAGCTGGCGAGGCCGTTGTGGAAGTGTACGGAGTGGACGTTGGAGGTAGCTGTTCCGGCGCTTAGGAGGGAAGGGCTCATTCGGTAATACTGCTATCTAGTTATGTGCTCAGGCTGTACTAAATTGGTGATACCTTGGGGTGGGGAAGTAGTGTTCCCTGTGTCATTTCATTTGCTGTTGGCTATGATGAAATGCTTACATCTTACATACAGTAGTATGGCCAGTAATTGTGATCGAACTATATGGAAGTGAAAGACAGGCAAACCAGCAGACCGTCCGAAAAAGCATATCTATACGTATGTAACACACAAAACGCCCTTCCCTACAAGGGAAGTAAGTAATATACCTCATAGACCCAGAAAAAAGAAGAAAGAAAGAAAGAAAGAAAGAAAGAAAGAAAGAAAAGCTAAGGCGTAAAATTCAACCATTCCGAAAAGTCCATCCCCATCCCACCCAAATTCAAATTCAACTCCTGATCCACGTCCGGAAAGATGCCCCCGAACGCGGGATCGTTGAATAATTGGTCGGGAAAGTGCATCAAGATGGATTGTTGTTGGCCTAGTTGGCCTTGTCCCCGTCCCTGTCCCTGTGCTTGGCCTTGGCCTTGACCTAGTTGCTGGCTCTGTTGAGGCTGTTGCTCGACACCCGTCCCTGGTAGACCCCCGGATGCTCTATGGGTCATTGTTGACTTGCTAAGTGTGGGGATAGAAGCACCACCGCCAGATCCGGTACTGTTAGTGGCGTGGTAGTGGGAGGCCGGCGTGCAGAGTGTGTTAATGACTTCTAAGCAGCGCGCTGCGAGACGGTTATTGCTCAGCGACGGGTGAGAAAGGAGTTCCTTCGTAGTTTGGATGTCCTGAAGCCAGCCGGGGGTATCGGTGCTGGTGGGATCTGTCATTAGGAAGATGATTGGAATGAGGCCGGCTTGGAAAAGGAAGTATCTATTACTGTCAGAACTACACTTGAAAGACGGTTGGCCCGATGGAAGAAGAGATGAGCACGTACAGCATATACCAAGCCCCCAACCTCGTACAGATATAGTTACCCATATACTCCGAAATCGATGCAATCGACAGCCTCGCATTCCGTAGACACAGCATCCGACACTCACTCTCCAGCGGGTCCTCATGTTCCGCCAACGGCGTCGGCGTCCACCGCCTCGCAGCCCAACGCAGCAGGATTGGTCGATAAATAAGAGTTCTCAGATTCCAGTCGCGCCACATCAGGCGTCTGCGTACGAGAGCCAGAGACTCGGGTTCCGGGGATGCGGCCATGACCGGCTGTTGCTTGAGATAGTCTGATAGGTTGCTGTACCATTCTTCCATTGGTTTTTGGAGAGCTAACGTTTCTTCAGGGGTTAGGCTGGGACTGGAGATTAGGCGCTGGTAGACGCTGTTGGTTAGGAGGTGGAATTTGGCTTGGGCGATCATGCCTGAATACAAGGTTGGGCCGGGGGATTCCTGTGGGAGTGTTGTTGTTGTTGAGGTCAAGGCCTGTGGTTGTGAGTATTTAGTCTGGTATTAAGGGCCAAGGGGTAGACGGTACCTCATCGTGAATATTGAGAACGTGCTTGGCATCCATGACACTGTCTTCTGGTAATAGGATTGGCCTGCCGAACGTCTTGGCTGCACCGCTGTCGAAAATGTACACACCCCACCACAATCGTCTTCTAATTTCTCGTTGTAAGAGGCTGATTCTCCATCCTGGGAATTCCTTGTGAAGACCAAGACTCATGGCCATCCTAACCGCCAACCCGAGAAAATTCCACCCTGTATTTGGTTTATTTCGTTTCTGCGCATAATTGCTCATCAGCAACAAGGCCTGCACCAGGGTCAGATTCCCAGTCTCGAAAACAGAGACTTGTTGCAGGTGCCCTCTAGCTTCTTGATAGAATGTGATGTCCAGATCTGAGTTGTCGTCTCCAATGCTCCACGCTCCTAGGGCTAAGATGGTGTTCAGGAGAATCTGCCAAGATATGCCGTGGGGCCGAGGTATATGCTCGTGGAACTGCGCCCTAAATGTTGCTTCATGGACGAAGGGATAGCTAGTATGGTAGTTCAAGAAGTAGGCATCCATGAAAGCTTGTTCGATAAGACCCGATGGTGCAGAATCCAAAAGTTGGGATTTTAATGGCACACGAATTGTGCGTCCGTTTGGCTTTGTCGCACTGGATGGTATGCTAATATCAAAACCATGTTTCTTAAAAGCTCTTAACGGCACAACACTTGATGACGCTCCTGTTCATGCATTAGGGGGAAAACTAGAGAAACTATATGGGGGAACGTATCCATACCAAAGTATCCTGACCCCTCCGGCTTGATGGATAGAGCAGCCATCCCATCTGTCAGGCCACCGAGCGAGATCTCCCTTTCAGCCCAGTCAAATCCATCTGAATGCTGCGGTAGAGCTTCCGGAGCTGCCTCAGATCGATCCGCATCGGGCTTTGCCGGAGTTGAATGCCTGGAAGAGGACTTGGAAGACCCGGTTTTTGGTGGCGTATCAGGGTCCTGCAAGAGTGAGCGCACAGTGGCATCCAAGTCACCCCCTGGAAATAATCTTCCTAGCGCCGTTTCGAACGCTTGTAGGCGGTCCTCCACATAGGTCAAGTGTCTCAACTGTCAGCATTATGACTGCCTATTGCTGTGGGTAGACACTACTCACTGCCGTGTCAAAGGGCTTCTGGTGATTTTGGGGCTATATTTGCACTCCTTGCCCAACTGTTTGCATTGCAGACATGTTGGACGTTCTTTTGAACATTTCGATTTTCGCAGACGGCATTCATCGCACTTCAAACATCAACATTCTGTGCCTCCCCATTTCCTGAACAAGAAATACTCACAGCATAAGAATGAGAATCACGAGTACTAGTCATATTTACCAGCGGACATCTACTGTCTTGTATCGCAACTCTCTTTCACATTGGTTATTATTACAGCAGAAGACTGGTAGCATCTGCAGACGCAGTTAGCTTATGATACTTGCACTTGCTAAAAAAAAAAACAGGCAAAAGCCAGTGGTCAGGAGTATGAGGAGGATATGGGTATCCAAATCATGCTTCCATCGCATAGATATAGCATGCATTACAAGAACCACTAAAAAAATTGCACAACTCACGATAGGCATGGGAACAATCAGCGATCCGCGATCTCGGGATCAAGCGCAATCAATGTACTTCAAAATCAGAAGCAGATAGCGAACATACTACAGACAGACAACAAAGCGCATTTCAACCTGCTGGCGATGGAGATGTTGGCGACGATGGAAAGCTTCAGGGAGGACGAAGAAGCATGTGGGGGAAGGTCAGGTGACTTGCGAAAAATCTCTCAAGCAGAGCGCGAATCCTCAGGCAGGAACAGGCGGAATAGATACAAGGGTAGTTTGAGATAATTGCAATTGAAGGGATAAAGAGGGTATAGAAGATTATTAATTCGAATAGTCCATGAGTTTTGTAAAAATGCACAGTGCCGGTGTTCGAGATACATATGCCGGACATATATATCCCCGCCGGTGTTGAGGCACAATGCTGTAACCATACTCCGGAGTACATAAACTCTTGGTTACTACTATATACTACCATATGTATACATACTCCTGCCCTGGAAACACGTAAACTTACTTGATATCTTGAATTAAACCATATCCCGTCCAGTTATAATTCTACCTCTTTAAGCCTCCGTCTTGGCGGGGCGGAACAGGCCCTAACCAATCACACCTCCCAGAAGAGCTTTTATATACAACCACCTGTAAGTCTCGATATACGCAAGCAGACAGAATACAAGAACAGACATACAGGAAACACCCAGAGACTGAATATACCGGCCATATTACCTCCTGCGACACCACTGAACAGACTTTTATAGCCCGATATGCCAACCCAACCCCCACTACCACCCCTCCTCGCACCTTATGTATCCTCTCTGCCCCAATCCTCTCTCACGCTCGTCTCATCCGTTCTGGGCGCAACGGGGAATTGGCTTGTCTTGCGGTATTTGTATGCAGCACTGAGTGCTTCATCAGGCGCGAGTACGACTTTTGGGGCTGGGCCGGATGGGCTGGAGAGCAATGCGAAGAAGCGCAAAGTTGTGCTTGTAAGTTTCCTGCGGGGCTGGGATTTCTGGAGAGCGGAGGCGAAGAGATTGGTGAGTTCGCCCTTTTCTTATGAGCCAATTTATATATAAGAGGTCTCTGACAGTCAAACAAAGGGCCTGGATCTCGCACGTCTAGCAGACAGGGGACAATTCGCATTCGTTGATGGGCTATCTGAACTTTTCTACGCGCCGCAGGCAGCTCCTCTTACTGGAGCATCACCATTGACGCCACCAGGTCGTCCGGGTCCTGTCCCTCCTCGGACCATCCTGCCTTCTCGAGGGGTTCCTGCTCCTGCTCCTGCTCCTACTGCTGTACCGGCGCGGCCAGATCCTAGGGTAGTAGGAAATGGCCTGAGCAGAACCACAGCCGAAATCGGCCCTTCAAAGCGACTGCATCTGATAGGACAGGGTACTGCCGCTCTTGACGCATTGGAGAGGGATATTCAGGACGTAGTTGAGAACTTAAAAGCTGCGACAGCAGAGGAGTCAGATGTGCTGCTGATCATTGACCAACCCGACTTGCTACTTGCCGCTACAGGCCCGAACAAGGGGATAGGTGCTACAGAGATGGGCGAGTGGATCTTGGGACTACAAGAGGTATGTTGCCTCTTAAGCCTGGGCTCTGCTTTTAGGGTGCTAAGGATGCGATGGCGACTACTAGCATTCACATGCGACAATTGTTGGCGTCTCCGCGGATTCGCCGCTGATACACAATGGCTCCGAGTCTGCGCACCAGCAGACGACTCCGCTAGAGAAAGAACATGCCGCGTTCGCTGTAGGATTGGCGCATCGGGCTCAGATGGTCGTGCAGCTTCGAAACTTGGAAACCGGCGCGCGCGGGATGTCAGTGGTGTGCTGAGGGCCAGTAAAGGAGGCGCATGGAGCGACGATGGCAGCAGGGATCTGGAGAGCAAGTGGAAGGAAAAAGAGGTTTTGTACTTTGTCCATCGAGATGGGAGTGTCCATGTCTTTGGCAGAGGGGAGTAGAGACGTCGAAATCCCGGTAGCCATTGAATAAATATCCGTTGCTGAGTCGCAGTCGAGTGGCCGTAAGGCTATCTGTTAGATGCTAATGAAGGGCTAGATGTTTGCAAGACAGATCACATTGGAAGAGGATATCAACCTAGCATCTGCCACGGATATGGGGGAATAATCGCTAGCCACCAAAGGACTAGAAAAGAAATCCACGCATTGTTTCCTTTTTATTGTTGTCTCCCGCCGTTAAAAACAGAAAAAGAAACCCCATCAATCTTCTTGTCAACCCTTTTTGTCGTGGAATTTTATGACTTGCATAAAATCTTTGAAAGAAACATGCTATGGCGGCAAAAGAGAGAAGACCGTTGCAACACCAACTCCATGGGAAAAGCGTCTCATTTCGCCTTGGCATTAAAACCAGCTAACTTTCATATGCTAGGCCATATTTTTTATCATACCAGTCCCCCTTCCAGCCTCCGTGAACGGAAAACGCGACGTTGGGAATAATAGCTTATTGGGTCTCGGGACCACGAGCACCCTTGGGGACACCAACGCGGAAGCCGTTCTTGAAGCGCTGGTTGACGTCCTTGATGTGACTCATGCGGCCGCTGCCGGTGGTCTTTCTTCGCTTGGCCTTCTCACCCCAGTTGACTGTAGTTTAAAAGATTCTTGGTAAGCCAATTGTCCCAATACCAAACAATCCCTATCGTTTGACGCTCATGTGACGCCCATGTGCTATTTCGAGGAAGGAGGGAGAGGGGTTCGTACACTTGCGAGTCTTAGCGGAGGGGTAACCGCAGTTAGAACAAGTCGACTTCTGGATGTGGAACGAGCGGCTGCCTATGAATACAGAAAGTAACCTGTCAGCCCATCTATGATCTCCTTTCATTACCTCCGATGACCCCAACTTCTTCCCGCGTCGTCCGACAGCAGATATTCCGAATCCGTCGGGGTTCAAAGCACATCGGATGAGGCTTGGAGAAAAGGTTCTATATACTGACCACATCGCCGGCAGAGGGTGTGAGTCTTGTTGTGGCGCTTGCCAAAGCTGGAGGTACCCTTCGCTGTAATCGTTGTTAGTCTCGGTGTTGACGCCGTTCGCAGTCGGAGGTATCGAATTTGCACATACTCATTTTGAATTAGGGAACTGCAGTCAAGACGATATGTTAGCCAGCGATACGAATAATTTCCCCTTCTGCAGGCACGGAGAAATATCAATTAAACACGTGAGGCCAACTAACTTACCTGGCGATTCCGTTGAAGGGCTGGTTGTCGTCGTTGTCGTCGTCGCTAGGCGTATCGAGAGTTCGCTGAGTCTGCGGAGGTCGCTAAGCGAGTTGTGGTATCCAGGGCTTCTGCCCTGGTCCCGTGACTCTGTACCCCAATGGGGCTAGTGGTCACATGATTGTGCGCTTTCCGGTGCCACTCCATCTGCTACGAGTACGGAGTAGTGTAGGAGCCAAGCTATGTCGGGTATAGCGTGATATTCACTCTTGTATGGCCTGCATTCTCATTTACCAAGGCCCGATTTCAATCCGCTTTTTTCAGTGTACTAAAAGTAATGATTAAGTGCCACTTAGGATCCTAGATTATCATTCTATGTAGACAGTCGTAATGGCGACAGGTTCCATATACAAATTGCATTCAGGGTATGATCAACAGCCTAACGCCGATAGTGCAAACATAACATCCAATCTCAAGCGACTACTGCACAACCTCATCCTTACCAATAAGTCCCGCCATTGGGTCATCAGCGGCAACACGGCTGCGCTTGTATGACTCAAGCTCTTCCTCGCTGATTCCAGTTTGAATCTCTTTGAGCGTTCTCTTCTTCCGGTTCGAGCTAGAATCCTCCTTGCGGTCTTCAGGATTGTTCGGGACCTCGGACTCGCGAGCATCCTCGGCACCATCAGCCTCACGGGACAGCCCTTCGCCTTTCTCATCCATTGTGAGAAGGTTCATCATGTCATCTGCTTCCAAGAAAGCCTTCTTTCCGCCTTCTCCTGTACAATAACTGTTTTTCACCGTCGAAAAACAGCACGCGTAACCCCAATGGAATTTATGCCACCAGCTGCCAAAGACCGTAGTGTGATTGTTGTTCATGATATCC
Organism: Aspergillaceae sp. MA 6039; assembly: GCA_003004485.1. NCBI lineage: Eukaryota > Fungi > Ascomycota > Eurotiomycetes > Eurotiales > Aspergillaceae > Aspergillaceae sp. MA 6039. Next base: position 33,509 of record PQMF01000185.1, on the reverse strand, counting down.
TCGGGATATTTCGACTTGACCGCCTTTTTAGGCGCACCTTTAATAGCACCAGTTTCATCATATTCGACAAATTTTTCATTCTCGACAACCATTGCATCCCGTAGAGGCGTCGGCGCCAGATGTTCCGCGCCACCGTACTTCTCCAAGAGAGCTTTGCGCTGTGTTTCGCGTTTGGTTTCGCTTTCTGCTTGCGACTTCTTGCGCATAACTTCGCCAGATGTCGGGTTTGCTTGAAGGTGAATTTGCGGATTCCCACCTTCTTGCGACTCCCAAGCATACCGTTGTGCTTTCTCGAACTCTGCAGCATCACCGGAGCTGCGGACGAAGTTCTCTTCGGCAACTACCGCTGCAGCCTGATCCTCCTGAGCACCCATATCAACCATTCGCCGAGTTTTAGGGTCGTATTTCGCCGAGTCGAGATCAAGATTGAGCAAGTACTTCGCAGTGTCTTCTCGGATCCGTAGATTGCGGGTTGCCGTACTTTGTTGCCTCCCCATGTCAGATTCTTCCGCATAGCGGGCTTCCTCATTCGCCTCTTCACCCAATTCATCATCCTTCTGATCATCCTCAGTTTCGCCCTTCGCGCTTTGCTTGAGCTTTTCGAGCTCTTCATACTCCTCCACAACTCGGTGATACTGTGTCGCATCGTAGCCGTTCCATCGGTCTCTCTTCGCATCCCATCCCAAATCCACATCTTGTATAACCTCATCTGCCTGGATATCCTTGCCCGTCCATTTCGCACCATGCTTCCGAGGTCGACTTAGACATTCCTTCGTCTTGTGGGTCATCGCGCCGCAGTTTTCACAAGCGCCTTTCCTGTACTTGGTGGCGGCCGGACCAGCACGCTTCCCTCGATCATACCATTTCGAAATATCGGACTGTGCCGACTTATGTAGACGCTGGTGCTCGAGGTAGTCATTGGCAGTAGATTCGTCGTCGATATAGAACGGCTTCTTCGAGATGAAAGAAGGAATGTACTCGTTGCGTTCCTTAGAGGCCACATCCGCAGGCTTTCGCGACGACATTGTGGTGGTGATGGCTCGGTGAAACCTTGTTTAAGCTATCCGCGCAAAAAGTTTCAAGTGATAAGCTGTTTTAAGGAGATAGACCGCCCCTCAAAACGAGTGAAGAGTTGTGGCGTCAGACAGGAAAGACTCGCCAAGTCCGACGTTGGCGGAACCGACACGTGACCAGGCGTTCCCTTTCCGCGCTTTGAGGCGCGTCTGCTATGTCCATAACAATGCACGTCATGCCCGTGGCAATTTCTTTGCGAAAGGGCTGCATTGATAATTGAAAGTGCTACATTGCACGAAATTGGCCTGTATTCGACTTCAGTGCTTTGCGATATGTCGATGGCGCCTCTGTCTTGACGCCCACCGATGGAGCCCTTCCAAGTGCGCCTCAACTGCGTGGATCACTATCAAGCAGTCCCATCAGAATTTGATCCACCCCTTCTGTATGGGAAGAGTAGCCATGGGAAAGATGAAAAGACAAGGGTACCTGTTATACGGGTCTTTGGGGCGACCGAGACCGGTCAAAAGATCTGCGTGCATGTGCATGGCGCTTTTCCGTATCTATACATTGAATATGACGGTGCGTTAACAGCGGAAGAAGGTTAGCATCGTGTCTCTTGGTTTTCACCTTGAATTTATAGCTAAGTATTGGGATTCAGTGAGTTCTGCCATTCGCAGCCTCCATCTTTCAATCGACCATGCTCTTGCAGTGAGCTACCGCCGTAATGAGGATGGCAGAAAACCCGCCTTTGTTGCCCGCATCACCTTGGTTAAAGGCATTCCGTTTTATGGATACCATGTCGGCTACCGATTTTTCTTCAAGATATACTTACTGAACCCTCTCTACGTAACTCGATTGGCAGATCTTCTGCTTCAAAGTGCGGTTATGGGGCGTCCATTCCAGCCATACGAAAGCCATTTGCAGTACATCCCACAATGGATGTGTGACTATAACTTGTACGGCTGCGCGTACATGAAGTCCAGCAAAGCAATCTTCCGCTCACCAGTTCCCGAGTATCTTGAAGTCTCTGATCTATGCCATCGTTGGCATGATCGGTCAGTACGACCTGACCAGATATCGGACAAAGCCGTTCTGCCAAAGCAAAGTCATTGCTCACTCGAAGTGGACATCTGTGTCCAGGATATCCTGAACCGCAGGGACGTCAAAGAAAGACCCATGCATCATGATTTTTCTGAGATGTTTGAACCGGTTACACATAATGAGCGACTTGTTCCGAGCATGGCTGGCTTGTGGCAAGACGAAACCCGAAGACGAAAGAAGCGCCTTGGTATTTCCGAGCCAGGAAGTAGTCCTTTTAGTCCAGAGGAACTGGTCTCAATGTCGGTTGATTCACGAAACCATAGCGGGGGCGGTTGGATTCACGAGGAAGAATTTCGCGAGATGGTCTTCCAGAGTGCCGAGGAAGAGAGACATAATAGCGCTGGGAAAAATGTCAATTTCCAAAACTTCCTGCGGAAAACCCCTTTCGAAGACAACGTTAAGACAGCTATTGAAAGCATTGAGGATTTCTTCCCAGATAGGCTTGAGCAATCGAGTCAGATATACCAATCTCGCGGTGCGAACGAAGATGACAGCGCAGAAATCTCTGTAGATGAAAATGCAGTTCTGTCGTCCCAGTTTGACGACGACGATGGTTACAGCTCAAATGACGAGTATAGCGACAAGTTATCTCCTGGAGAAGATGCAGAGTTCCCGGGTCCACTCAACGATGACCCTGGCGACGATTCCTTTGATATGGCTTTTCAAATTCCGCAACGGTCCCGCTCCTCCCAGGAAGACTCTTTTGAGCAAAGTAGTTTGGATGATGCTTTGGAGTCCCGGACAAGCGATGTTTCAGGAAGCGAGCGCGAGAATTTTAACATCAAGGAGAATTATGATTTAAATATGAATGAGCAGAGCAAACGCCCACGAGTCGAAATAGATAATGACGACCATGCACGGAAAAGAATGAAAATACCCGGCCAGCACCGCTTAGACGGGCCATCGGGGCCATCCCAAAGCTACCCAGAGAACTGGTACACCAGTGCAGTGAACAAGGATACCACTTTTGGAAGCGATCCTCGTACGCATGATGGGAAGGCCCTTCCTCAACCGAAATCGCATTTTAAAACGGCTATCCGGCCAAAAGACCAAGCGCAAAATAGCAAGCTCAATTTCCCGGTCGTTAAAGATCCCAACACTCCATTGCCAAAATTGCGTTCCAGTCAAAGTGGACATCCGCCAAAGACGACGGGAGAGGCATTTTCGACCCCAGAGAGCTCATCCCATGCCGAAACTGGTATACAGGTTTCTGATAGGACCCCGACAAAACAATCCTCGCAGCTACGGTCATCTTCGTCGGATTTGGAATCTAATTTTTCTGATTTATATGCATCTGAAATTGCATCAAACGTCCATCAGCACTTCAATGTCCCTCTAAACAGACGGATAGGTTGTTTCAGATATGTTTGCCCAACCCCAAGTGAGGTCTCTTCAACGCTGAATGATCACGGCTACCCATCGGTCGTGTATCAGAAAGCCCACTACGGCGACGTGAAAGACGTACCTGAGAGACCCCGCGAATATGCAGGCCGTGAATTCCGCTTGGAAGGGAGCAGTATACACTACCTCCCGGACTTTGATCCCTCAGGAACATCACCAGCAATGTTCGGCGAGCAAAATGCTATCACTCTTGACCGAGACGAGCAAGACCATGCTGATCAGCGATTACGGGAATTAACGTCTAGCAGGGTCTGGGAGTTTGCTCCTGTACCGCCGAGCCGCTCAGAAGTTGTGCAGTGGTTTGAGAACATGCTAGCTAAGCAGAAATCTCAAGGATCGCAGGCCAAAGAGGCCCTTCCTAAACCACAGCTGAAGCCTAATTTTCTTTCACAAATTGAAGGGCCCACACAACGCGACTCCGGGTCTCGATATCCGCAGAAGACAGAGTCTACTAGCGTGGAGCATCAGACCCAGTACATGAGCATAATGAGCTTAGAAGCTCATGTGAATACACGGGGTGTCCTTGCGCCAAATCCTGAAGAAGACGAAATTTCTTGCGTGTTCTGGTGCATACAATCAGAAGACGAGGTCCTCGAGCCTAACGGAAATATCCCTGGTGTCCATGTGGGCATGATATACCAGGGCGAGGGCGATGTACCCGAGACAAAAATTGTACGAGCCCTGAGGATCGAAACTGACCATCAACCTACCGAGCTCGACCTCATTAACCGAGTGGTGGACGTTGTGAGGTTTTCCGACCCGGACATCATTACCGGGTACGAGGTTCACAACAACTCTTGGGGGTATTTGATTGAAAGAGCCAAGAAGAAGTATGATTTTGACCTGTGCGATGAATTATCGAGAGTGAAGTCTCAAGCCCACGGGAGATTTGGCAAGGACAGTGACCGATGGGGCTTCAACCATACGTCTTCCATCCGGGCAACCGGTCGACATATCATCAATCTCTGGCGGGCCATGAGAGGTGAGCTGAATCTGCTGCAATATACGATGGAAAATGTTGTTTTCCATGTCCTACATCGCAGAATACCTCATTACTCATACCGAGACCTCACAACATGGTACCGAAGCGGGAAACCTCGCAACCTTATGAAGGTTGTCAGTTACTTCGCTTCTCGTGTGCAAATGAACCTGGAGATTTTGGAGGCGAATGAACTGGTATCGCGTACTAGCGAGCAAGCGAGACTCCTAGGTATCGATTTCTTTTCGGTCTTCTCCCGAGGTTCACAATTCAAAGTCGAATCTCTGATGTTTCGAATTGCGAAGCCCGAGAACTTTATGCTTATCTCCCCGAGCAGAAAGCAGGTCGGCCAGCAAAACGCCCTCGAATGTCTTCCATTGGTCATGGAGCCACAAAGCGATTTTTACACAAGCCCCCTAGTAGTTCTAGACTTTCAATCGCTATACCCCAGTGTGATGATCGCGTATAATTACTGCTACTCTACCTTCCTGGGAAGAGCCCGTCAATGGCGAGGCCGCAACAAAATGGGCTTCGTGGACTACGAAAGACAACCACAACTTTTAGATCTGCTGAAGGACAAAGTCAACATCGCACCGAACGGCATGGTCTACACTAAACCCGAAGTCCGAACATCTCTCCTCGCCCGCATGCTCAGCGAAATCCTCGAAACCCGCGTGATGGTCAAGACAGGCATGAAAATGGACAAAGACGATAAAAGCTTGCAACGTCTGCTGAATAACCGTCAACTAGCCCTAAAACTTATCGCAAATGTCACGTACGGGTACACATCCGCCTCGTTCTCGGGTCGCATGCCCTGTTCCGAAATCGCCGATAGTATCGTCCAGACCGGCCGCGAGACGCTTGAGAAGGCAATCGCCCTCATCCACTCCGTGGAACGCTGGGGAGCGGAAGTCGTCTACGGTGACACGGACAGTCTCTTCGTCTACCTGGCGGGTCGGACCCGCGACGAAGCGTTCACCATTGGCGAGGAGATTGCGCAAACAGTCACGAAAATGAACCCTCGCCCTGTGAAGCTCAAGTTCGAGAAAGTGTACCACCCATGTGTCCTGCTCGCCAAGAAGCGCTACGTCGGGTCCAAATACGAGCACCGCGACCAGACAGAACCCGAGTTCGACGCGAAGGGCATCGAGACCGTGCGCAGGGATGGCACACCGGCGGAGCAGAAAATCGAGGAAAAGGCACTCAAGACCCTCTTCCGCACTGCAGACCTCAGCCACGTCAAGAGGTACTTCCAGAATCAGTGCACGAAAATCATGCAGGGCAACGTCTCCATCCAGGACTTCTGCTTCGCACGGGAAGTCCGTCTGGGAACGTATAGCGAGCGAGGTCTCCCACCGCCAGGTGCGCTGATAAGCACTAAGAAGATGCTGGAAGATCCGCGTCTTGAGCCGCAGTACGGGGAGCGCGTGCCTTATGTCGTTGTAACCGGCGCGCCGGGGTCACGCTTAATCGACCGCTGCGTGGCGCCAGAAACCCTCCTTGACGACGCACAGCTCGATCTCGATGCGGAGTACTATATCACCAAGAACATCATCCCGCCACTCGAACGGATATTCAACCTCGTCGGCGCAAACGTAAGGCAGTGGTACGATGAGATGCCGAAATTCCACCGCATTCGACGGATCGAGGGTAATAATACCTCCGCCACCAATCCCTCCACGACCTTGACAATACGCAAAACCCTCGAATCCTACATGAAATCGTCCGCTTGTCTCATCTGTAAAACCACCATCATCAACCCCGCCAACACCACTGCCGCTAATGACAGTACAAACATGAACACAAACATTCCCCTCTGTCACGCTTGCCAATCAACCCCCCACACCTCCCTCCTCCACCTCCACGCCCGACGTCAACAAGCCGAAAAGCGCGTTTCCGACCTTCATCGTGTCTGTCGCTCGTGCATGGGCGTTCCATTCGGTGATGATGTTGTTTGCAATAGTAAAGATTGTCCCATTTTTTATACGCGAACGAGACATACGGCGAATTGGAGGCACGTTAGGGCTGCGTTGGATCCGGTAGTGGGGGCTCTAGAGGAGAGGGGGGATAAGGGTTTGGACTGGTGATTATTACTTTCCCTTTTGTATGAATGGTTGGATTGGGCTTGGGTAGGCGTTTGGTTATTAATGAGGTTGCATATGTTGGCGTCTGGTCCGGGATAGAAGGCTTGCTTGGACGCTTCTTGCATTTGCGTGGGGTAGATGGTCAGCGTGTCCTAATGCCATAATGTTTCCATTACTACCTATCACCAACAATTATGAAAGAACTAAGACCTCCTGTACGCTATCTTCGCCACTTCCATCCCGTCTTCTGAAGCAAAATAAAACGAACTCAGCTCCATGCAGTAATACTAAATAACGATATGCCCATGATAACAGATACGTGCAATTTGATATCCTCCGCCCTTACCTTTTTCATGTTTCTCCAGTTTTTGCGGTCGACTACCTAGAACCCCAGCAATTTGTTGAGCTTATCCACCGCGTCAGGCTCCACTTCCTCCTCCACTATCTCGACACAGGCCTCCCGGCCTCCGACATCTTCGCAAGTTCCAGTACGCAAGTTCTCCGTGGTATCCATTTTCTGCAAATCTGCGATGGATGGTAACGATGCTGCTGCTCCTGCTGCTCCTGCTGCTGCTCCTGTTGATGTTGATGCTGATGTTGATGGTGCTGGCGATGACGACGATGACGATGGTGTTACCGTCGGTTCAGACGCAGGTTCCGGATTGTCCTCAAGCTCCAGTAAATTCGAAGCGTTCCCGGAGTGGCTAGGAGGCAGTAGAGTGTTGCTAAACTGGGGCGATTTCGGGGTTTCAGAGAATCCAAAATTAACGAGCTGTTCTAGGGAGTCGACGTTTCCCTCCATACTAGGGGATTCTTTGGTCGTGGACAACGAGGAACCAGGCCGATGAGGATCACTGACAAGCACGCCAAAGCAATCGTACTGGTCATTTTTGGTTGTTGTCGCGGCGGCGCTCTTGCTTGGGGTATTTGCTGTAGGCCCAACGATGGCGATCTCCGGCTGATTTTCTGGGTTAGGGTTTACCTCTTTTTCGGGATTTTCAGACTCCTCGACACCCACTGCAGGCCGCTCCGGTTCTTCATAGTGACCCAATGCTATCTTTCCGAGGATATGGGGCAGAATCCAGGGGAAGCTGATGAGCGGGAGTTGGTCCATATTCGGAGATGGTCTGTGGAAAAGCCTTTCGTCCGCCGAGTTCTCTTCGTAGTATTTCTTTAGTGCTTCAGACATTTCCTCTTGCGTAACACGGTACATGGCCACTGCCAATGGTGCCAACAGCTGGAAGCTTCGTCCCCCAACCTTGTCGTAGCATTGCTTGCGGTAGCCTTCCCGGAGCGAAACTGAGATTGCTCCCAGCTCTTCATGAAACTTGTAGTCTTTGCTCATGTTTGCGTGACTCAGAACGAAAGTCGACCAGACTTCGAATTCTGTCTTGATTTCGTGCTGTGCCATGATTCTGCGCATCGCCGTGTCGTATTCGTGCTTGAGATCCTTGGAAAACTTCACTAAATCTTCTGTGACTTCCAAGTTGCAGTCGTGAATGCGCTTCTCAAAAGGCATCTCGAGGCTAGGAATGAAGTCGACGCGCTCGACTGCGTCGTAAAGCTGACCAAGAATCTTTCTCGAATGATAGATCAGCGATTTCGGTTTGTGCCGTTTCTCCATGAAATGAGGCCACTGCCGTGGTTGGAGGGTGCGCGTCATGTTGGCCGGGTTTCCAGTCTTGTTGTAGTCGACCGCATCGGAGTGAAGCTGGGCGAGTCGGATGCACTTCTCTTCATTGACACCATCTTCAAGGCGGTCGGCCCAGGCAAGGTGAGCATGAGCGATACGAGGCAGACAGTCGTTTTTCATGTACGTGACAAAAAATGAGGTTATCTCATCAACCGTCACATCGTGGTCGAGATCCTGAGCTCTTTTTGTCGCGTAATCCATGGGTTCGCGGAACCAATCTTCGGGTATCATGTCCTTATCCCAGATCACTAGATAATCGTCACCATCCAAATCACCTCCAGAGCACATACTAGAGATGTCACGATCACCTGTCTGGGGAAGGACCACCACATCTTGCAGATGGTGCAGCTCCGGAACGTTCACTGCCCTGACCACGCGGATGTCACCAGGATGGAGTGATGGGTTGCGAGCAAGGATGCACAACCCTTCGATAATCTCGCGCTTCCCACCAGTATCTGGACGCAACACCTGAAGAAAGATCTCCGGTAGGGCAGCCAACTTTTCCTCATACGAAGCATCTTTTGGAGGGACGGCGTCTTGGAAGAAGCCCTTCAAAGTACCAATTTCGTCCATACAGCCAAGCAACGATGCACCTTTATCAATCACAACCTTAGCTTTTTCCTTCAGGTATTTCAGATGCCATGCACGCCAAAGCCTCATAATGGAAATCAAGAACGGCTCCTGCGACTTCCGAAAGCCGTCGAGGACCATTTGGCTCACAGTGAGCGTCATTTGGTTCGGATCCACATACTTCTTGAGGAGGTAAACTGCCTGTGCATCGTCTGTCATGGCCTCATCGAGACTCCTCAACATAATTCGAAGTTTCTCATGGAACACTCCATCTGGAATCCCAAGTGTTGACAAGACAAGGATCAGCTGCCTGTTGAGTGTCGCGAGTGAGAACTGCGACCAGCGAATGATCTCCAAACCATTATGCAACGCAGAAAATTTATCCTGACTGCTGCGAATATGCACTTCCTGGCGCTGGGCCTCAGAAGAAACCGTGAGTATCCCCTTGGAACCCCCTAGCCGGAACTGAAATACGGAAGGTATATCTCCGATGAGAGTTTTGATCTTCAACTCCGACGTCGCCATCTGAGCAAGGAACTTCGAGATTCGACCAACGCCATCGGAGAAGGTGTAGCCATTTCGAACAACGTCGTTGATTTTGCAGACTTGTACGGGACAACCAGCCACGGCCCTAGTGGTTGAGAAGCATTGCCCTAGTCTAGCAGCGTACTTAGCAACATTTCTTATATCGTTGAAATGTCCCATCCAGGCACGGATATTGGCAGCTGTGAGTCCCGGCAATGGGGCAAAGAAGTAAGCACCATGCTCACGGAATTGTGAGTTGCCAAATGCCAAAAATTCATAGTGCCGGTCACCAATAATGATGCCATTGGCGAGGGTTCGCTTGATACGAGTGAAGACTTCATCCATAGTGTTATCCGAGGTCGAATTTATTCTCCCAATAAATTTCTCATCCATGAACCGGACACGGAGAAAACGATCTGCATATTCGGTGAAGTAACGAATGACACGGTTCGAGATATCTACAGACGGGGTGCTGTAGTGAATGGTACTCGGAGTTATCCTAGCAGAACGCATGTAGCAGCAGTAGGACGGGATCTTAGCATCAGTGACTCCCTTGATAAATTTGAGATTGAATATCTTCATCGGATCATAGAAAACGTGTTTTTTCATCGCCACGTGCTCCAGAAGCTTCCTAGCGTTTACTTCTCCGAGATCGAACAGCTTGGAAGCAAACTCGCGAGGCATGGTGAACTCGGAAAGGTACCCATTGGAAAGGCACACTTCGAGCTGGTACCGGACGGAAAATGGAAGATTGATGTACGTCTCGTCAATAAGGTCGTCGAGGGATGAAAATGTCTTTTGCGCAGAGCGGGCTTCAGACAAATCAATCCATTTCCAAACCGGAGGCATCCTCTGCTTGGTGGTGTCCGGTTGGACGAAGCGATCTGTCTCTTCGAAAGCAACATTGTAATCTTTCAAAATATCGCAGACCATGGACAGCTTTCCTGTTTCGTTGGCAGTCCTTGGGTAGGCTATCTTGAAAGCGTTCCAGCGACCTAAGGAGCAATGTTCAGCTTTACCAATCCTACAAAACGGATATTGGTCACCATTGACTTACCGATATCAATGACCGGATTCAACTTCCGCAGACCAACAGGCAAGGTAGCCTGGGTCTGCGGGCTATGAACTATATGAGTTTGTCGGAACCAGGTATCACTATTTCTCCAAGTATTGTCATCGATGAATGTGCTTGAAACATTTTTAATACGTCGATAATAGAGCGGAGGTGACTCCAAGAACGTGAAATGAGACGTACATCCAGACGTGGAGTCACGGGTCTGAAATATACGTGCCATTTGGGGGAATGGTATCTTAAAACGGTATTCTTGGTATAGGTCCGTGGCTGAAGCAGGCTTTTTCTTGGAATTGGAAATTGCAAGCTGGAAGTAAACGAATAGGGCTCTCCGCTTCAAGTCCAGGACCAGGGAAGCCTGTTCGTCGAGACCAGCACCAACAGTACGCATGGACAACATTATAGTCTCGTCTATGAGGATTCCAATGTCTAACGAAGTAATTGGTAGTCTCTGTTATAGTCATTCTCTACGCATTAGCATATTCAGTGGGTCTGGAGACCAGGATAAGACCTACCACTTCCGCCGGGAACGAGATATTGGGCTGAACAGGGCTTGGGATACGACACGCTTGGTGCTTTGAATCAAGTTTGACGAGGATGCTAGATACCTTGCCATCAGGAAGGACGATATCGTAGCTAGCGGTTCGCCAGAAGTCCGAATGAGGAGCAGGCCTGTCAGACAATTAGACAAATACATCAGCCACAGGCAAGACCCTACTAATACTTACTTGAATCTAATCTTTCCCTTGGTCTCTCTGTTGCCATGCATGTCCTCAAATAGGTCAATGGAAAATATATTTCCCTCTTGCCTGAACGCCTGCCAGATGGTGAACGTATTAGCCTCGAGGGGCACGTTTATCAGATTAACAGCCACGGACTCCCAGTGCCTCCACCAGGGAATTGGTTGAGAGGTGGGTTGCTGGGCTGCCTCCCTGCCTCTGGCAGGACGAGCAGTCGAAATGGCTAAGTATCGCCCTCTGCCCCTGGACCGGGGCGAGTACTGACTGCGACCAGGAACAGCAATCATGGCCTTTTCAGCACTGGGAAGGGTCATCGTATGGGGAAGGAGACGCGGGGATGGAGACGAGGCAGAAGACAGTGAATGAGAAGCAGTTTCCAAGCGTGAAAGAGATGGGGAAGGAGACGTGGATGAAGAGGAGGAAGGAACAACGACCTCGTGTGCTGGAGACGGCGAAGGGGCCCCAGACCTGACTGACTTCTGCACAGCAAGAGAGTCGTCAGGCTTGGAGACCATTCGAGGGCCAGCGATGGTTCGTCGTCGTCGAGAGTAACGCATGGGGGGCGTATTTAAGAAGGGAGAGAAAGAGGAAAACGCGGAGGTGCAAGAGAGAGAGGAAGCAGAGGAGGAAGAAAGGGCATTCTGGGTCTCGTTGGCCGAGTGAAAGGTACCATTCACCCCATCCTCTATTCCCAATTCGAACTCTTCTTCTTCTTCTTGCTCTTGTTCTTCTATTATCCCTTCTGCTGCTGCTTCTACTTCTTGTAATCGCAGTCGTCGCATTCGGGCGTTTCTATAGCCCTGTCGACTGCGCTTTGCTAGAATTATAGTAGCCCATTGCATTCCTTTCTGCCTGGAATCAAATGAATTCAATTAGAGAAGAGAGATTCAATAATAGTAATGATAATAACACCAGAAGATAGTGAAGTACAACAAGAGCCGGAAGGCGCACCGGACCAGCATACATATATAAGGCCCATCGTTCGCGCAACAGACAGTTTGTGGAAAAGGAAAGAAGAAAGTTAGTTGGAAACATGCATACTGCCATTCCTTGTGCGAATTCCTGTGCTGTTTGTCTAAGCGCTAGACCTTATGTCTCTGCTGCAGATGCTTATAGATGAAAGCACACCAGAGCTATGGAAATTGGCTGTGAGTTGTAGAAAGAGCCGTGCTGTTTGGTATTATCTGGCAGTTTGCCCTGGTAGAGTAGACTAGGAACATTTGGGCTGAGTTGGCAGCGAGGGAAAGAGATATGGGATCATCCTTCAGAAAAACAAAAAAGGACGGATCATTGAGATGGCTTTTTGTCTTGTACTAAAACATGACAATGCTTTGAGCGGAAAAACAGGAGCACTTGTTTTGCTTGGTGAAGTAATTTATACAGGAGACTGTGGGATTATCGACAATAAATATTAAGGGTAGGTCGGTATATAAAAGCAGTTCATGAGAACATCATATCTACAGTTCGAGAATCCTCACCTCTGTAATATCATGGCGACCCTTGATCCGATAACGATGTGCTCGTGAACAAAAAGTCCTTAGTAAACTCCACGTCCATATCCAAATCAATATCCTGAAGTTTATTTCTATTCGGCTCATCGACGATCTGACGCTCCGGAGAATCGCCCTGATTCTGTGATGCCACCGAAGTGCCTGCTTGTGAATTCTGGTCTGCATCTTCCAACGGCCTGCGCTCCCGTCGCGAGCTGGTGCGGTTTCGAGAAGGGAGAGCCTTTGACAGAGGATCATAGTGACGATCACGTGGCACGGTGATCATATCTAGCGAGAGCGAATCGCCCCTGGCACGCTTGGGGCTACGGCCGTTGCTGGGGTTGGGAGCGGTGAGATCGAACGACTTATCGAGCAGACTGTCAGTCCGGGAGTTGGTCTCTGCCGGCATCGCGCCTGCAATCGGCGAGCGACCTAGTGCTGATCGGGATCGCGGGTGTTTGCTTGAAGGTGTAGTAACATATGTAGAGTCGGGCTTGAATCCCATTACGTTCATCAATCGACCGATATGTTCCTGTGCGACGGAGAATTCGCAGGCCTTGGCGGCTCGTTCGTCACGCAGGGATTGTATCTAGACGCATGATCAGCTTTGAGCTCTAATAGACCCATAAAGTGGGAAATAATAGAGTACCTTTCGTTCCAGATGATGTATCCGTTTCTCTTTTGTTTGTAGCTCGGATGTTGCGTCGGACGCGGCGGCATGCATGGATTCCTGCAACGCCTTATTTTCTTCCCTTTGTTTGACGTTCTGAGGATTTGCATGAATGTGTCAGCTACAGTTGAAAGAGTAGATGAAGACCAGAAAATTTTTCAATATTGCCTACCTCTGCATTAGCATGAGAGAGTTGCATCTCATACTCCTTTTTGAGCACATCTGTCTCACTTCTGAACTGCTGTTCGACGTCGGGGAGTGCGGTCCTCAGCCTTCCACTCTCGAAGACTTCATTGTCCAACTATAGAGCAAGTCATAATAAGATTAGCATTAGCATCAATAAAGCTAGGGTCGTATAGAGGAAGCGTCAATATTACCCTTTTTTGTATATCCTCTTTTTCCAAGCCAATCAGCTCTATGTCGCCTCGTAAGCTCTCTATTTCATGTTGCTGCTCCTTTGCAAGCTCTTCAGACCCTTTTAACAGATCCGCGAGGTGGGAAACGCTCGCTTCTCGCGAACTAAGAAATTCCAACGAATTAGAGTGCTCTCTGGAGACCGAGTCGAGAGTTTCCCTTAATTTCTCATTTCGAGCTCTTTGATTGCTGTTCTCCCTCTGTAATTCCTCGAGATAGTCATCTTTCTCCGTCAATATGGTCCTAAACTCGAGCTCTCTGGTCCGAGCACTCTCCCTCTCATTGTAACTCGACTTATCAAATGCATGTCGTTCGTCTTCCAATTCCTTGCGTGCGACGTTCAAGCTAGCACACAGGTCCTCAGCACGTGCAGACGTGGACTCCGCATGACCTTCAAGATGCGACACGTTCTGCTGGAGATCAGTTATGGTATTGAGTGCTTGCTGGAGTTGAACTTCTAATTCGGAGTTATGCTGTCTCAATTGACGTGCTTCGAGGGTGGCCTTGTCACGTTCTTCTTCGGTCGCCCGAATCGGTGTTTCTGTATTATAGCATCTGTGCTCAAGATCACGACAAGCGTCCCCAACCTTCTCCATCAATCCATCGTATGACGCACGAGCACTAGACATGAGTGTCTCCGAGATGCCCACTCTCCAATCTCGTCTCGGATTGGAGGACACTTTCCGTGTGTTAGGGTAAGAGAATAAGTCGCGATTGGCGCCTGATTTTGCTACAGCAAGGGCGCATTCGCTTTTACACATACCCTCTTTGACATGGTCCGCAAATTTGGAAGTGACACTAGCATGTTCCTGGTATGCATCCATGTCATCCAATTTTCGCAGTATAAAGGCACGAGAATAGAGGACGCACAGATCGACCAGCAATTCATTCTCGGCCGTGGAAAGTGCAGCATAGCAAGCGCTTGACTGGTTACACTCAGACTGGAGGGGCTTTCGTGGGAAACTCTCCATCAGCTGACGAACTGAATCACTTTCCAAGCCGAGGGAGACTTCTTTTATGGAGGCTTTGTGACGGGGCTCCAGGTTTTGTAAACCGAAAAGGATCAAAGATGCTACTTGTAAAGTGGCCATGGAGCTACTTTTTGCCATGAATCGTGAATTCAGCGCGGAAAATGTGTAGCTCAAGCACTCGTGGATTGCCGGTCTCCCGGAAGATACCTAACAGTATTAGAACAATTCAACACATGTGATGGGAAGACGTACGGCATTGACTCTCACCAAGCGTGGCAGAAATTCAGGGGGTATTGTTCCCAATACTTGGCGGCTATCCTTTGAGAGAACACCTTGCAGACCAAGCCAAGCTATTTTGGAAGACAGGGCAGTGACAGGTAGAAGAGAAATCAGGAAGACCACGCCCTGTAGAGATTAGACGAAATTCCTTGTTTTGTGTCTTGTAATCCATACCATCATCTGAACTTCATAAGGAATTCCTTCCCGTGTCACCTTCTCGCATAGTTTGGCGACTTTTGGCGTGTTTCCTGAAATCCAGACCTGCTTCTGCTCAGGCTCAACGGTATCACAGATATCGATGGCTAATCGCACACTTTCCGCCGCTTCGGTAACTGTCAGGTTATTACAGCTAGCAGAACAAACAAGGATCACTCGCAAGACAACAAGATCTAATGTCTTTAGGCCGCGCTTGGGGCCAAAGAAATGCCTAACATTCTGGAGCCAGGTTGGCGTTTGTGGTCCGTTTTCATAGTCGTAGCTGAGCCCTTGCGATGAAGCTATACGTGCAAAGGTGGCTAGGCAGAGTAGGTTGCCCATGTGGTCATCCATATTGCGCAGAGTCTTGAGGAGCTCCCCTTGGAGGGAAGACATTGTCTCGGAGGGGATGTCGCAGAGAATCCTTGGGGAAGTTTGTAACCCGTTCATTAGTCTATAGATAGGATGAATTGTTTCCGCGCTTGGTCTTCCTGCCATTTGGTGGACGAGTTTTATGATAATACCCGCAAGGCATGCGGGTGCTGTGAAATCCAACGGGAGAGGAGGCGAGAGTAACGCCGTACACACCACAAGATACTGCACATGTCAGCTGCACTTATCCTATGCCTTTATGTCAGTATGCAGGACGACAAACCTTTGGCTCATCTTCAACAGCCTTTTGAAGCATCTGGTCCAAGAATGCAGGATAACGCTCCAACAAGGCATTACGAAATGAGACCACCGGAGCTAAAGGGGGTCAGATATTCATTATATCGATTCATCTTATTTTCACCACTTACCAAAGATACAGATCAGGTCCAACGCGATTCTTGAATACGATAACGCGTCGACCAGGACGTCCACCAAAGGTGCAACCTGACATGGTTTGCAAGACACCCAGGAGCAAAGTACTGGAAAAGGTGCGTTTTGGACCAAGCCATATAGATCCTAAATATAATAGTCACTTAGTTTACTGTGACATAATGGCAGCAACGTGTAACTGACCTGAAGAGAGGGCACATATGGTGCGGTGACCAGGCGTTCTACCTCGTGTATCAGTGGACTCAGCTTGCTCTCCATGGCTTCAGTGGGTGACCTTGTTTAAACACAGCTGACTTTTCCAATATTCGTGTCTTGCCCTACGATGGCACCCTGGAGGTGAGGTTCGAATTGGTGACAAGATGAAGTCTTGGTTGGCCGCTGGTTGCCCCCTCAACGGGACCGAACCGGACCTCTTATAAGAGGCTCTACGGAATACAGCTGAAGAGTGCGATGCTTATGATTCCTATAAGCTGCGTTTTATTTTGATATTATTTCTTCAGCAAAGTCACAAAGGCATATTGTGGAGAGCACCAACATACCTTGTGCTAGACTAAACCAGGAAGACATCCCCGCAATTCGGACTTCACGCCGACTCTCCAACTCGGGGAGATATTGCAGTATTCCGTACAGAGCTGGGGATTTTAACCATGGCGCAATATTAGAGGGTATTATTTCTGTTCTTTTATGGCTCCGAATTGCTTTCTCGGGCGAGTCCCAGATTGCTCATTCGCAGGTACAATTGCACCGTTAACATATAATATCTCCCCGGACTACAGCTGTATCTCATTGCATCTGCGAACAGAAAGTCCAACTCGACTTTACATTTACACTTTTGGATATCCCAATTCTATGACTTTGTGGTAGAAGTCACATTGCTCTTTGTATAAATCCCTTTTCTTCGCCCATTGAACCATGCGAGCTTCCCTCATGCTGGCCCGAAGGCTTCCCCCACATCTCCGCGTCCTCCATTGTTGGCCCCGGATTTTCCTCACCAGAGCCGCTCCTCTCCGCAGGTACAGCAGCAACGCCGGCAGCACAGGGGACGGTCAACAGCAGAGCCCGACTCGTCCAGAACCGTTGACAAACCCTTCTTCTGCGTCGCCCTTCGGAACGGCGAGCAAGTACATTCTCGCCTCTGCGGTTGCTGCTGGCCTTGGTTACGCTTATGCTGCCTCCAACCGGTCCTCGCAGGCACAGTCACAATCGCAAACACAACCGCAAAGCACTGAAGGTCAGCAATATGGGTCTCCGCAGGATTATGAAAAGGTTGGTAGGGAATGTTGTGATAGTCATACATGACTGAATATCATATGCTGACAAGTGTTTTGGATTAGGTCATCGCCGAACTACGAGCCAAGCTAGGTGAAGATGCAATCGATACAGACGAGGACAACCTTGAAGCGCATGGGTATTCAGAATGGTCCAGTGTCAACGCGAACCGTTATCCAGTTGCAATCGCCTACCCGCAACGTACAGAAGATGTCTCCGAAATCGCAAAGGTCTGCTATAAATACAAAATGCCGATGATACCATATTCGGGGGGATCGAGCTTGGAGGCCAATTTCTCGGCCCCACATGGTGGCATGACGATTGACTTTGTCTTCATGAATCGGATTCTAGACTTGCATGAAGCGGACATGGATGTTGTTGTTCAACCGTCTATCCAGTGGATGGAACTGAATGACAAGATCAAGGATAGCGGCTTATTCTTCCCCGTTGACCCTGGCCCGTCTGCCATGATCGGAGGTATGGTTGGGACAAACTGCAGTGGTACTAATGCTGTGCGCTATGGCACCATGAAGGACTGGGTTATCAATTTGACAGTCGTACTGGCCGATGGCCGGGTGATCAAAACACGAAGGAGACCCCGGAAAACGTCTGCCGGTTACAACTTAACGGGTTTATTTGTCGGATCGGAAGGCACACTTGGAATCATAACAGAAGCCACCTTGAAGCTAGCCGTCATTCCAGAGCAGACCCGGGTTGGAGTTGTTACATTTCCTACTATGCGTGACGCTGCATCAACTGCTATGCAGCTGATTCGAAAAGGAATCCCAATCCAGTGCGTGGAGATTATGGATGACGTTCAAATGGACGTGATCAATCGTGCAGGCGGTACAGGTCGCTCTTGGAAGATTCTCCCAACGCTTTTCTTCAAATTCTCCGGTACAACGGCCGGTGTTGCAGACAGCATTACCCTGACGACAGCGTTAGCTCAGCGAAACAAGGCTGACACCTTCGAGTTCGCCCAGAGCGAGCAAGAAGCCCATGATCTATGGTCTGCACGAAAGCAATCTTTATGGAGCATGTTGACTCTGCGCAAAGAGGGATCGGAGGTATGGTCGACGGATGTATCGGTGCCAATCTCCAGGCTGCCTGACATCATTGGTATACTCACGTGTCCTATACGATTTTTCTTTCTTTCCTGCTAATATGGAAAAGAAATATCCTCCAAGGAGCTGGCCGATTTGGGTCTTTTTGCAAGTATCCTTGGCCATTGCGGCGACGGGAATTTCCATGCTTGTATCATGTACGACAGAAACGACCGCGAAGAAAGAGAGCGAGTTGAGAAAGTCGTCCATGACATGGTCGATCGCGCTCTGGAGTTTGAAGGATCTTGCACGGTAATGCCTAACAGTATAACAACGAAACGCGTTGAGACATGGCTAACTCTTGGTGATATATGCAGGGCGAACATGGAATCGGTTTAGGAAAGAAAGGATCCTTGAAAAAGGAACTTGGACTAGATACGATCGACGTCATGCGTAGCGTCAAGAAGTCATTCGATCCCCATTGGCTTCTGAATCCAGGGAAAATCTTTGATTACAAGGACGAGTCTTGAATAAGCGTTTTTCGACGACGACCATGACGCATTCTTCGGTTGCCATGGATTGCTCTTGGATATGTGTGATATAGAGTCATTAGCATCTATCGATCGATAGATAACATAGTCTACCAGCTATATAGAAAGGGCATTCCCTCCTTTCATCCCAACGGCGCCGATTTTGCAACTCAATTACTACCACTGTCTGTCACTTGCATCTATTAGCCTGGCCGTTTACCTAGACATTGCCTCTCTTTCTCCTCCACCTTGCGTTGGCCTAATCCCCAAACACACCATGTCCCTTGGCTTTGGCTTTGGCTTTGAGCTCGCCCGCATAGCTGCCCGCAATGGCAACTACATTCTTGTTGCCTCGCGAACCCCCGAGAAAAGCGCTTCTCTAGTGTCATCCGACAACCGTCTACGTCTACGCGAGAAAAATGAAGGAGTGGTAGATTCCAGATAAGAGAGGAAAAGGTGTGGTGTTATAAGTTCATTCATACAGTGCCATAAGACTCAACACTGTCACAGTCCGTAGTTGCCACTAATCCTTCCACATGTCTAACTCCTTGTAGTTTCGATCGAAAACTGTTCCTATAGCCTTGACTGCGTCGCCACCCAAGGCTAGCCGGGAAGGCAAACTGTGTCCCTGGCAGCATCCAGTCTGGGTTAGTGCCTCAACAATTAACTGCTCCCCTTTAGCCGGATCTCTTGGCTGATGTTGATTGTAGGCCATCAGCGCCAAGCCTGTACGACCATACTGGTAAGCATGTATTTTTCGGGTTCGGAATTCCCTTTAGTTTCAACTGAGAACAGTATGCATATTTGTGCAGTTATAATTCCAAGGCTATCCAAGACTGAGCCCTAACTGCACGCATACTTTCTAAATAACGGTTTTAGATAATCCCATGTTCACCCAATGAAAGTGCGGAGAAAGGATGAGTCATTGCGGGGCAGAGAGCGATATCGCAGTTTCATCCTTGGTTGCCACAGGCATTTCTCTTCAACGTTTCAGTTCACATTATCGTGGTGGTAAGTTCACGCTTTTCCTTTGTTAGATTATGAATTCCCCATTGTCTCAATTGATTATGACTCGCTGGGTTGCCCGAAAGAAAGAGTTGGGGTCGCAAGGCTTGCTCATCTTGCTTCTGCGGGGCAGAAAGATCTCGAGTCTTGAATCCCAGGATGACTTGTTCGCTGTTCGCAAAATCCCTTCAGTTAATCTGTTGAGATCTTGTTTCTTTTGAAACGCTATGTGACTAGTTTTTATACGAAATCATAATTGACTGACTGGACAGATAATTGCGCAGTCTCGAGATGTCGTTTACTAAGAAGAAGTGCGGTATGAATTCCCTGCTTACCTATGCCATATTGTTCCTTGCTCATAAGTAACAGGTGTCCTCGGCGCCACTGGCTCTGTCGGCCAGCGATTCATCCTCCTCCTCGCAGATCACCCGCTGCTGGAACTTCACGCCGTCGGTGCATCAGAGCGCTCTGCGGGCAAGGCGTACAAAGATGCTGTGAAGTGGAAACAGGCTAGGCCCATGTCCGACAGGCTTAGCAACCTCGTCATTCGCGACTGCAAAGCCGAGGACTTCAAAGACTGTGACCTGGTTTTCTCTGGGTTGAACAGCGACGTCGCTGGTGACACCGGTAAGGGGACAGGCACCTGTCAAAACGATGAAATGGATTAGTTGCTAACGTGGCTCTCGTACAGAGATGGAATTCATCAAGGCCGAGATCCCGGTTTTCTCGAATGCTAAAAACTACCGCAAGCATCCTTCCGTTCCTCTCGTCGTTCCGACTGTGAACCCACAACATCTGGATTTGATCCCCCACCAGAGACAAAAGTTCGGTTTGAAGAAGGGCTTCTTAGTGTGCAACTCGAATTGCGCGGTCATCGGTGTCGTCATTCCGTTCGCCGCCCTCCAGGCCAAGTTCGGCCCCGTTGAAGAAGTGGAGGTCTTCACGGAGCAAGCTCTGTCGGGTGCTGGTTACCCTGGTGTTCCCAGCATGGATATATTGGACAACGTTGTTCCCTACATCAGTGGTGAGGAAGACAAGCTCGAGAATGAGGCACAGAAGATCCTAGGCTCTTTGAACGTAGATGGTACCGCCTTCGAAGAGCAGTCTGGCCTGAGAATCGGCGCCACTTGTACGCGTGTGGGTGTTACCGACGGCCACATGGCTTTCGTTTCGCTGCGCTTCAAGAATCGACCGGCACCCAGTGCGGAGCAAGTTGTGCAAGCCTTGAGAGAATACCAATCTGAAGCCCAGAAGCTGGGCTGTCCATCGGCCCCTGAAAGTGCGATCAAAGTGTTCGACGAGCCTGACCGGCCCCAGCCCAGACTCGACCGAGACCTCTCCGGCGGGTACACGGTGAGCGTCGGACGTGTTCGCGAGGGAGCGCAGGGCAGTTACTTTGATCTGCGGTTTGCTGCTCTTTCTCACAACACCGTCATCGGCGCGGCAGGCTCATCTATCCTGAACGCTGAAGTTGCCGCGATCAAGGGATATATCTAAACAGCACAGATTATATACTTCGGAGTACATTAGATGGCGTTAAAAATACCAGTTTGATTTGCATCGAATCCACATGCTCGTGTTGGCCTCAGGCATTAAATTACTCCTTTTTGATTAGCCCTAGTTACGTAAGTAAATATTGACCCACCTGGAAAGAATTCCTAATATGGAATAGCCCTAGGGCTCACCCCACAAGCACTGCCCGCTAAGCGAATATTGGATTATCAGCAATCGGCCTCCCGAACTGGTCTGCTTTTTTCTCATCGCGATCACTTCGACAACCGGTTCAAGTCGACAAAGCAGCCAAGATGCCTCGCGGAATGTGAGTATTAAGGCGTCCTAATTTGCGTGCTGAGGACAATACGCTGCTTTTTTTAAATGGAGAAAAGAGAAGCGAATTGTCCTTGGTGATGCTTGAATGTGTTGGAAGAATTCGAAACTGACAGAGATGTGTTTATAGCAAAAAGCACCAAAAGCGCCTTAGTGCGCCCTCGCACTGGCTCCTGGACAAGATGTCCGGGACCTACGCGCCCAAGGCTTCCGCCGGTCCTCACAAGCTCCGGGACTGCCTCCCTCTGATCGTCTTCATCCGTAACCGGTATGAGATAACACCTGATGTGATGTTGAAAAATAGGGGTATCCAAAGGAGGTCGACTGACACGTTTGGTCCGAACATAGTTTGAAGTACGCCCTCAACGGTCGCGAGGTCAAGGCCATCCTGATGCAGCGTCTCATCAAGGTCGACGGCAAGGTCCGCACCGACACCACCTACCCCACCGGCTTCATGGACGTCATCTCCGTCGAGAAAACCGGCGAGAACTTCCGTCTCATCTACGACACCAAGGGCCGTTTCACCGTCCACCGTATCCAGGCAGAGGAGGCCGAGTACAAGCTCGGCAAGGTTAAGCGTGTTCAGCTCGGCAAGGGCGGGATCCCATTCTTGGTTACGCACGATGCGAGAACGTGAGTGCATGCTCTCCAAAGTTCCGCGTCATTCAGTCGTTGGACCAAGCTTTGGTTGATCGGCGGAGGACGAAGAGAACTCGCAGTTATTTTATTGAGGGTTTCTACTGCTGGAGACAGTAAGCCCTCTATGCGCTGGATCAATATTTGCTAATTGCTTTTAATACAGGATCCGCTATCCTGACCCCACCATCCGTGTCAACGACACCGTGAAGATCGACCTTTCCACTGGCAAGATCACTGACTACGTCCGCTTCGACACCGGTGTCGTTGTCATGTGTACTGGTGGTCGTAACATGGGTCGTGTTGGTGTTGTCACCCACCGTGAGCGTCACGACGGTGGTTTCAACATCGTCCACATCAAGGACGCTGTTGACAACGCTTTCGCGACCCGTGAGTCCAACGTCTTCGTCATTGGTCAGGAGAAGCCTTGGATCTCTCTCCCCAAGGGCAAGGGTGTCAAGGTATGTGTTCCCCAGCATCTTTCAATTAAAAGGGTATATGTGACTAACATCTGTTCCAGCTCACTATTGCTGAGGAGCGTGACCGCCGCCGTGCTCATGCTATCGCCCAGTAAATTCACTAAACGTGGAAGGGTGAGCGTAATACTAAAAGGGGCACCGAACAAGTCCGCTGAGGGAGACGGCATCTTGTCTTCGCTTTGTGGGCGTGTATGATTCCGGTTCACGAGACGATTCTATGCTGCGTTTTCGAAAAAGAAAAGTTTTCCTCCGGGGCGCATAATAGGTACCTTCTGTTCCGTAGGATTGATGCGTTTTAGGTAGGCAGAAGAAAACAAAAACCGGGACTGAAAAGTCTCGATCTCTCAAGATATCATGATACCTCCGTTCTGAAGTTTGTTCCTTATTATGAACGATTCTCCTCTCTTTTTCCAACCCTCCCACGTATACTCTTATAAGCGCCCTCCCACCTATATGCACACTCTGCGTCAGCCCTGTGTGACGTAGTCCGTATAGCACATTCAGAGTACTCCGTACATATAGGTTTAGCTGTATGTAACCCGGATGATTCATCACACAATTGACTTCTGAGGACTTGCCTAGTATTCTCTATCCGTACTTCAATTTCCCCGTTTCCTCTCACCATGTCTATCGTCCATATCTACGCGTCAGAACTTCCGAGTCTTCTCCGGTGTACAAGTACACTGCCACAGCTGATCTGCTGGTTAAGCGGTATCCCTGGAGATACATCCATGCATGCATACCCGCACATATACCAGCCATTTATTTGATTGCTACCTATATCTAACTCTGCCCCCGAGAAGGCCCAGGCCGCAGGGTCCATGGTTTATCATGTTATCCCATCCACGCTAGCATACGTACCAATGGCGCATACACCAATGGCCAGCCACAGTCAATGATATATATGTATGTCCTGCGCTTGGATCCCGACAATCTGAATAAAATCAAACCAGCCAGTCAATCAACACGTGGCGCCAGTTAACATGGTGCCTTGGAATCATCCCCCACTTCTGTTGAAATTGTCTGCAGTTGATATCAGCTAGCCGGTGCTAGTATAGCGTGTTCCATAGCATTGCTGTCACGGATATGTCCTCCGTGCAATTGGAGTACGGGCATGATTAGCCCTGGATGTTGTACTCTGCATGTGCTGTGAGCACACGGGAGACTCGGAGTATCGGAGAGGGTTATCTGTTATCTGATCCTTGCTCGGGGTAGAAAAATGCCTCTATATTGGCACTGTTATTATTCTGTGCCTGTCAGGACCCCTATGATGGTACTCTGAGTAGATTAGTTCCTATCATTATACATCCACCCAGGCGAGATAACGCCATCCTAACGCTGTCGTCTCTCGCCCCGTCCAGCCGTCTTTTCTTCGGATTATTTCTTGCTGCGAGTCGGAAAAGGGCCTATCGATTACCACAAAACAAAAAGGAAAGAGGGTTGGAGTCCACCTAACTCGCGTGGCCATACCCGGGAAAATGGAGCATGGTGTTACTAGTACAAAGATCTCAGCTATTATGGCAGAATGTAGAGAGTATTACACCAGTCCAAAATCCTCTGAATACTACTCTGTAGGGTCACCAACGTGCAAAGCGATCTTCACTCTCCCCGCAGACGAGACAGGAAAGGGGAAATAATGTGACGGCTTCCTTGGTATGTCTGGGATTAACAAGTTTAGTATGGATGTACCAGTTTTCCATACGGAGTATCACGATGCACGGAGTACGCCTACGGAGTACGATGGAGAGTCAACTCCGTTCTGGAATTTAATCACGATCATTGAGTCATAGTAATGGACCTGCTGCTGCCTACGTATTAATTATCCTCTCGTCCGAGGCCAAATGCTTTTTGACCCACGTTCTAGCGTTCCTTCACGGATGCAGCACGTCCTAGTACTCTGTACTCTGTACACAGACCGGAATGATTTGTACGGCCAACGGAGGTACGGAATACTCCGGAGTATATTATTATTGACTTGACCACAGGGGTAATCCACCATTTCGAGAAGCATTCTTCACATTCATTTTCATTAGTCGAGCGGAAAGGGATATACCGTGGTATGGCGGTCGCAATGTCGCTGATCACCGACATCAGCCAACACTAGCACTACTTACTACGTACAGAGTACATACTACAGCAACCAGAGTGACGACAGTCACCAGCAGCCACCACGAGTTGACTTGGAGAGTTCCCGTTGATTGACCTCCCTCAATATGTATCCCGACGGGATCCCCCGTTTAAACGACGTGCGTGTGCGTGTGCGTGCGTGCGTTGTGGCCCATCGTACACATTATTATTACAGCCAACCACCCCAATAATATGCATCCTCCGATGCAACTCTGATCATTTCAAAAATTTGTTATTTTCAATATCATTACTAGCCGTTCTGTACGGTGGTACTTGACTGCAGACAGAGTGGAAACTTCTCGGATATGCCGCTTGGGATCCATGGAACTAACTGCACGACGGGCCCGAGTCGGATCGTCACGTATCCCCAGTATGACGGTGGCATATTGACAAGAGGACTCGCATGGACAAAGTGCGATGCAGATGTATATACCACGTACAATAACACTGCCATGCATTTAATGATGGCAGAAGTTTTCAGATTGAGCCACTCTACTCCATACAGAGTACAGTGTCCCTCCCTCCGAAGGCACACCATATGGAGTAGACGAAGCGGCTTTGGCTCTAGTTCGGTGCGGATATACAAAGTTATTCCACGAGCGTTTCTCGAATCGTCGGGTCCCACGGAACATGATGATTCGGGCTCCGCTAAACTATGCTAAATGAACTATGCATTTAGTATGATTCATCATGTGGCAAGCAAGATTTCGGTAACTTTCATGATGAAACGGGAGGTTAGAGCATCTTCTATGGCTTTTCGAGCTGAATTCATATACTACAGAGTACGTAATTCAGCCATGCTATCATTGGGATGCAATAGGATCATTATTGACCGCTTCTTTCTCGCTATTGGCCAATAGATGCCCTATTAAGGGATCGATAGCCAAGTGGCCTGTGGCGTTTCATTTAAGCCGTACAGGCCAGACATTAATCATTAGAACAACTGTACGGGGTTTCGCATCGGAGTAAGATTGGACGGAATAATGAAACCATCATCACCGTGTAAGAGTGCTTCATACGGAGTAGCTAGGGGTCTATTAACTGTCTATCAATGGCAAATCACAATTCGCAACCAGCGAAGAGGGCAAAAAAGGGACTTGATGGGTAGCGAATAATAATCCGAAAACACACATCTCATCCGTTATCGACTACGGAGTACTTAGCAGTAGCCGTTCATCCCCTGGCTACACAATAGAAGATCACCACTATCACTACGTAGTAATTACCAGCGTGGTGGCGGTCCCTCCCGGCCGGATACTAACTATCAATAACTATCACAGCCCTTTTTCCTTTCTCTTGCTTCCTTTTCTCCTCCTTCCCTCGGTCCTTGGACTTGGGTTTCTCCCCCTAAAGTTCCGGCTAGAAACCGAACCTGGCTCCCGGGACCCAACGGTTTGGGACTTGGATCGACACCCTTTTTTATTTAAAATTTACTTTTCGCCCTCTGTACCTGTACTCTGTACTCTGTACCGTATGCGCCTTGTATTTCTAGAGTGGATATGAGGCGAGGGATCGGGATTCCTCTTTTGTTCCCACATCCACAGCAGAGGTCTATGCACATTACCATTTGTCTGCAGAGATTTCTGGGATTGTGACCTGCAATTTTCCCCTTGAGGTATTCAAAATAGACAGTGGCATTCTGGTACTGTGTCCAAAAGCAGCTTATACCCATACCCCGGGCATGAAGACACCAACATGACAGCTCGGAAGATGAAAGCTACAGAATCCCCTATCACAATACCTAGAGTAATGCTGCTCGGCCGCGCAAGCACACTTGATTACCCCTTATAATGAGACCTAACCCCCCCTGCCACTCGTCACATGGTAAATCCTAGCCCGTAGAGTCCCTGTCCTCGATCAGGAAGACAGAAACGTCCTCCCAGGTTGCGGTTCTGTGTCTGGGTGTTTATCAGTTGGCCATGTGAATCTCCTTACATTAAACGTTCTCAGCACAGGCTGCTCTACTCTGCGGTAGGATTGGACGGGCTTTCTTGTTCCCTGTCTTAGAGAATCACGCTACTGGTGACGTCTTGTTTCTAATCTATTTGAGTTGGATCTTTGGGCTCGGGGACCATGAGAGTTTATACCATGTGTGATTTGCCTGATTCACAGTCGCTCTATGCTCTATGATTCGTAGTGGTGCGGATACTGCCAAGGGTCGACAGGAAAGTTTTTTAAATGATGCTATCTCAACGTGCGGATCATGGAGTACTATTCATTCGGATTCACGAAGAGTCCAAGCTACCACATAAACCATCACCACGGAGTAGATCAGCCTAGTACGTGGTAGGAACACTGCTCTTTGAAAAGACAAGATTTGCAGTTCACTGTAATGAAAAAACCGTATATCTCAGTTGCAAATGCCACTCGAGTCAACCCAAACACCACGACTTCCCATGGAATCGATATCTACCTGAACAGACCAGGCCCTTGTCCAACATGGCAAAATACTCGAAATAGATAGGGGAGGCAAGAACCAAAAGCGTTGTTATAAGTATCTCAAACATCCTGGTCATCAAATCCGTTACTCCTTTACCTTTCTCAAACCCAAGAAGTCGTGCCACCAGTGTGGCCTTTGCTTTTGATCTC
The DNA here is from genome assembly GCA_003004485.1 of Aspergillaceae sp. MA 6039. Classification (NCBI taxonomy): domain Eukaryota; kingdom Fungi; phylum Ascomycota; class Eurotiomycetes; order Eurotiales; family Aspergillaceae; species Aspergillaceae sp. MA 6039. The sequence goes on along the minus strand of PQMF01000185.1, from coordinate 5,984 downwards.
TTTCTTACTTTCTTTTAGTTTCACATGGCGGTAAGTTGCCAGTTCTGATCTCCAATATTTTTCTATTTTCTCCGCATTGGTTTGGTGCATATCGTTTTATTGCTTTTTCAGTATTGAGCCTACGGAGGCGTTCTCGTTGAACCCCCCCCGGTTTATAAAACCAAGGCCATTCCCTTTTCTAGTCAGCTGGCTCTGCATTTCTGAAAAGGATATAATAGTCTCGACGACCGTCAGCAAAATCAAAAAAGCAAAGAGAAAAAGAAGGCAAAGAAAAGGCTTCCCATGTGTGGTTACTTTTATCCATCGAATCCATGCTGGTGAACTACCGTCCGGGACGCTGTGATGAATTCCGTCACCACCTCCTATGAAGAGGCAATTTTCGAGCCAGAATTTACTGCCCCAGGGATGAGTGACTCTTACACAGCAGCGACTGGTGTTTCAAACGCCTATACGCCTCCAGACTCGTTAGAAGGATCCCCATTCGTCCCTACACAGTCGACTTATCCCTCATTGTTCCCGCCAGATGCCGAACGGCGCCCATTCTTCGCCTCATATCGATGGTGGGAAGATGAAGCATCGACGGTTCTCTGGGCATTTGACGCTCAGGAGATCCAACGGGTTATCCGTTATGGACTATTTCCCGATGAGGATCTCCCGCGCGCGGCTTTGCAAAGCCGGAACCAAAGTACCGTGGACAGCTTCCTGTTGACGCTGGTGGGATCGTACCACAGGTCTTTTGTTGCGAACCTGTCTCATGTCCAAAAAGTCGAGGATATTCTGTGGCGATCCAAGGGAGCACGTCCGTCGCTCATCCCGTGGAGCTGGTTCCCATCGCCGTTGAGCCGTGGCCAGGAGCCTTGGTCCATCGCCTCGGCGATCGATGCTGAGAGCCATCTGCATTTCATCCGGGTTCCGTTTGAGGAATGGGTACGCTATTCCTTGGGATATCAGGCTGCTTCGGTCGATTGGTTTTTGCAGCAACACACGGCTTTCCATATTCACCTCCTCGTCTACCTTCATGCATTCCCAGAGGAGACTAAAAGGTACGCAGAAGTTGAAAAGGTTGGTTTGTTGATTTTTGCTTTATCCTCTATTCTTGAGCCTCTCGAGCTCTTTACCGGCCAATTTTAGCATAAGTTCGCTGACTTCGTCATGTAGCATTTACGGGACCGAAGCCCGTTCGCTCACCGGGCTCTAATCAGATGCTTGCTTACAGTGCAAGGGAATAGACACCAGGAACCCCCCTTGAGCCCGGTACCTGGTTTTGACTTTGTTACGGGTCCAATCCAGCGGCTCTTCAAAGAGCACCCACCGAGTCTGGGGGGTATTTTGAAGGTTCTTTGTGTCCTCGAAGTCCGTTTCCGACGGACTTATGTGCACGTTCCTGAGATGAACTGGAATGAATACTTTGACACCAGCGTTGTTTTTCTCGAGGACGTGCTTGCATCCACGTCTGCTGAGGATTTGGCTGGTACTCTTACCTCGACAGACGAGAGCCACTTCTCCGAGCTGAACCAGCAGGGCGTTATGCCAGAGAGCCCTATGGCGTGGCAGATTAACACTGGATGGCACTTTCTGAGTATGGCAGTGTGGGAGGTGTGCTCGGCCCTACCGGAATTGATAGGGTATATCCAAGAATGCGTACAAGTATGTGAATATCCCTCCTCCTGTTTCCTTCAGCTGAAGTGTATTAATCGATTCTGGCAGGCCCTCTTTTTAGCTCGCAACTACCACTCCCTGACAGCTACACTACACGGACTACAAAAATACAGCATCCTGGCCATGTCAATCACCAACATCAACAGCACCACAGGCGCGGCAACGCCAAGTCCCGTCCTCCCGGCCGACTCGTTCTACCTCTTGGATCCATTCCAGAACTACCTCGCGTATCGACGACAGTTTCACCAAGCGCCGGGGATTCCGTTTCTCCTTCCTCATATTCGGGAGTTTAAGTGGTATGGCAAGGGTTCTCTCCATCAGTTGCTTCAGGCTATTCGTGTTCCTTTGTCTTGAAGATATTGGCTGGAGTTAGGCTTGTTTTTGGCATATGATTTTGTAAAGCGGAATGACTTATGAGTGTTCACCTATGCTTGATAATCGGGAACCGTCGTTTTTTGTTATTTGTACCCTGGCGATCTATTTACAAGTTACCAAGAGGAATTCGGACTTCTTTTGATTACTATCCCTATCGCTTCCCCCTGCTAGCACACCCGAAGCCATCGCCCCCAACGAACCAGAACTAAAGGCTTACGCTATCTTCTTCCCATTACCCTTCGACGCCTTCGCATCCCCAAGGGCCCCCAACAGATACATCACCCGACTAACAATAAAACATGTCGAAACTCCGAAATTCCCCCAAGTCAACAGGTTCCACCCCGCAATGTCCAAAAACGCCTCCCGACCTATAGCAAGATACGTCGCGTAGCAATGGCCCACGTCGCCTAGGGTAAGGCAGAAGATGTAGTTACGCAGGACATTGGGTTCCGTCGTTGAGTAGCAGATTCCCACAGATAGCAGAAAAGCCACGCCGTACATGTTGGCGAGCTGGTACGCGAGAGCAACGCTGTTGGCGTGTGGGAAAGTGGCGGTGGCGGTCGTCATGGATTCGTCGGTGTGGGTTTGATTGATAAACCAGTTCAGGTCGATGATGGGGAGGGCCCAGCCAATGAGTCTAGGGGCAGGGTTTGCTTTGTTTAGCTTTACTTAGAGATATTTAAGCCCACCGAGTGTGCTTACAGAGAGATTGGCTCAATGACTGCGAAGAGCAGGTGAGGCCATTTGGGGAAGATTGTAGAGAGCATGTTGGTGGAAGTAGTTTATTGAAGCTGAGAAGGATGCAAAGAGATGATCAACGGGATTGGAAGTCCAAGCAATAGTGTGAGGGGAGAAGAAGGAAAGGAAGGCAAATGTGTTTTAAGTAGACTATTTTCATGCCGTGAATATCAAGCTTAGCATTCAAGCAGTCAAACAATGAATGTTTAGCACTGAGCGAAAAAGGGCAAAAAAAAAAAAAAAAAAAAAGGAAAAAAGCAAGGCCCCAGAATCTTTAATTGAATGTTGATCCAATAATAAAGATCTGCTCCACTATTCAAGTGCAAAAAGTACTAAGATACAGCATCTTGCCATGCCCTAATTGAAGCCAAAGTCGGACTTAGCAGCGGAGTTAAATCCCAAAACTGCCCAACTGGTTCTATCGCGCCCCGTACTAGCTGCATTACATCTGAGAATAATCAACGACCTCTTCTACAATCAACATCATTGCCATTCGTTGGCTCTGCAGTCATATCTATCTTCACAACATGGAAGGTGCAAGGCTAGACCTTGAATATTTGATATTGATTCGTTTCCGTTGCTTTTCCGTCCTTTTTGGTTGTCCGTGAGTCGGATGCTGAGTATCCGACAATGGATCCCAACGGCAGTTTCACCCGGCCCCTCGATGAATCTTTAATTCGCGAGCTTCCTCAGCTCCAAAGTCTTCGCATTGCTCCTCTGCGTCATCCAGTTTCCTCCCGTGGTCTGAGTGGCCCATCACCTCTCGAGCCTAATGCCAGCGTAGTCCGAGAATCCAAAGCCGGTTCGTCTGGCAGTAGCGGTCCAGCGAATCTATCCGCGGTGACTGAGTTCCAGAACGCTACTACTACTGCTGCTGCTGCTGCTTCTGGCGGTGCTGCTGCTGCTCAAAAAAAGAGGCATGATGATCATATGTCGAGCTTAGAACCGCCCCCGAAGCCTATACTGCCTGCGTTTGTCAACCCGCGTGCACTGGAACGTTTCCCATTCTCCTCGTTTGACGAGGACGCGCACTTTGCCCGCAAGCGTCGACGTTTGGATCTCTATGCGGACACCTTCGGGGAACATCTTCAGCTGCCCATCCCGCAGCAGCAGAAAGAGCATCGGCCTCCCCCGTTTGGCCCGTTTGCTATCCTCAATGGGTTGAATGAGCCACCGCCAAATGCTGCCCTTCTCCCTCCCATCGAGGCCGGTTCAATCTCTCAGCTTTTGAGCAAGCCTTCGAAAGAAGACTCCGTGGTCGAACCCGCTCTACTGACGGCTAACAATGCTAATGTTTCAGACAGTCATGTTGGGGAGAGAAGGGAAGGGAGGATCGAAGAGATCTTGGACACACCTATCGATGTTAAGATGGGCGATAGTGACCCAGGTGGCGTAGAGGAATCTACTTCTATAAACAGGGTGAGGGCCAGGCAGGCAGGTAATGAACAGATTGATAACGCCGGTGCCGGCGGGGACTCTCGCTCTACAACGAAGAAGTCTCCAGAGCCCCCGTCGCCGAAATCACGGGGTCGCTCACGGAAGAACTTGCGGAGGTGGACGGAAGAAGAAACAACGGCACTTCTTCGTGGCGTGGTCAAATGTGGTATCGGGAATTGGACAGCCATTCTGGCGCAGCCGGAGCTCAAGTTCAACAAACGGAGTGCTGCGAACCTGAAAGATAGGTATGAGCCCATACATTTACATAAGACATCCGTATCCTGTTAAAAGAAACTCTACTAAAACTTTGTTTTTTTCTGCAATCAAGGTTCCGTGTTTGCTGTCCGTGGGCGTATCGGTATGCTTTATCATTCAATCATTTTTGATTTGGGTTTTATTTCTGACTATACAGGGCTGTTGACTCGAATGAGGCCACGAAACGTTTGCATGATACGCTTGCCGATGCTATCCAGCGGACTGAGAAAGGCTGTGGTAGTACAGATGGAAAGGCTCTCCTTCCACACCCGCGGCCTAAGGACCTAGAGACTGACCTGAACACCGATGGAAGAGTCTCGATCAATCAACCAAAAGACTTGTTATCTCCTGAGGGTTCGCTGATTATGACCAAGGATATTGACTCAGGTGCACTGAGCACTGAAGTCAGCCCCTCTTCATCAACCGATAACGCGCCCACGCTCTCGAACAAATCCAAGTCCGCCCTGGCCTCTCTTGGCATCCCAGAGCCCCATTATACGGCGAAGCCCCGGCGACGCTCCAGGCGGCCATTTAAAGCGGCCGAGGACGAGGCACTATTGAAGGGATACGCCGTGCATGGGTTCCAGTGGACACTGATCCAACAAGATGAACGACTGAATCTAGGCCATCGAAAGGCAACAGACCTACGGGATCGCTTCAGGACCAAGTTTCCCGATGCGTACCACGAAGGCGGCTCTGTCAGCGGGAAGTCTCTACATCCTCAGAACCAGAATAAAGCGTCGATGTCATCGACGAGCGATAGCGAGAAGACCGCCGACCAGGCAAATACTCCCGGTGCGAGGCAGAATGTGCAGGGTACCCAGTCCTCGACATCCCCTAAAAATAATAAAAACAGGGGCAAAACTACGGATCTTGCGCCTCCTCGCCCTGCACCTGTTCCTTTACAGGGGCTTTCAGAGAACTCAACGACTGCATCTTCGGCTGGCGCGGCGTTTTCGTTCCATTTGGATGAACCAGTGATTTGGGATGAGCTTGCGTAGTGGGCGTCTGCCCTTGCATTTCCTTTCGTTTGCCCATATTTTACTTAAATCTCCGTCGCTTTGGCCCCTTCCCATAAACACATTACATATAGCATACATATACATGGCGGTACTCCGTACTTGTCTCCTATTTTACGGAGTAGGTCTGATTCCCGGTATGGAAATTTTCATTTAACAAAAAAAAAAAAAAAAAACCCCGATATGGAAATATGTATATTAAATAGGATTGATTAAAAATGAAAACTATAAGAAACCTAAATCGCTCACTATGCGGCAAAAAAGCTGGAGTATCGAACACTAAAGACACTAGAAACACGACCCAAACTAAACATAGCCCTACCGTCGTAAAACTGACACAACAAATATGTAATCGAGGATAGGTAGTACGTGTCAGAATGGAGGAAGTCAGTCCCCTCTTGAGTAAGAATAGCCAATCAAAGTCGCCATAGCTTTGTATGTGCACTCCCGCTCATCCCAAGAAAGTCGTCGCCAGGAAGCCAGGAAGAAAGACCGAAAAAA